>JANAVB010016598.1:0-261594 GCA_029216955.1 Iris pallida
CTGAGAAGATCAAAGCTATTCAAGAGATGCGTCCTCCACGCAATCTAAAAGAGCTACGAGGATTCCAAGGTCGACTTGCGTAATCAGGCGATTCATTTCGAACTTGTCTGGACGCTGCAGACCATTCACTCAATTAATGAAGAAGGGTGTATCTTTTGTTTGGACTGAAGAATGTCAACGAGCATTCGACGTATTAAACAATATCTTATGAACCCACCAGTTTTGGTACCACCTATCTCTGGCATTCCATTCTTGATGTATGTCCGTGCTGGACCATTCATTGGGTGCCTTACTTGCCCAAAAGAACAAAGAAGGTTCACGAACAGGCCATCTATTATTAGTCGTACTATGATTGGGGCTGAACACCGTTATAGTCCTGTCGAGAAAGAATGTTGGCTCTCATGTTTGCTGTACAAAGACGAGGCATTATATCATTGGTCAACTATTCATGTATATCTCGAGTTAACCCTCTCCGGGTACTCATGAAGAACCAAGTACACTTAATTCTCGGTTGGCTACATGGGCAATCCTGCTAGCTCAATACGACATGGTGTATGTTCCTCAGAAGTCGGTCAAAGGTCAAGCGCTGGCGGACTTCTTAGCGGCTCATCCTGTACCTGAGACATCTAGCTCTATGACGAAATTCCAGATGAAACATTGGAAGTTAATATGATTTCTGAAGAATTTCCAACCTGGCGTTTATTCTTCGACGGTGCTCAAGGATCGGACCAAATGGTGCTGTTGTGGCAGGTGTTGGGTGTCCTCGTTTCTCCAGATGGATCACTATCCAAAGAGCTTACTCTCTAGATGAACCTTGTCTAACATGTAGCAGAGTATAATGCTCTACTTATTGGCCTTCAGTTAGCTAAACAACTGAATGTTGAATATCTTGAAGTATACGGTGATTCTAAACTGGTTGTTAATCAGGTTAGAGGAACTATGAAGTTCGTCATCAAGACTTAGTGTCTTATCATGAAGCGCAATCAATTTAATTATATCATTCAAAGATTTCTTCATTGACTCTGTGCGGCGAGCTTGCAATACTGAAGCAGACGCTTTAGCCAATCTTGCAGCTGTCTTAGCTATCCCTATTAAAAGACAGCAGTTGGTAGTTATCTCCAACCGAGAACTGTTCTGTATTGAAAATAATCGTAATATTGAATTCAGCAATTTTGCTGAGTTAATGTTATCGATGATGACTGGAGAACTCCTTTCATTGACTTTGTGGTTCATGACATACTTCCCGAAGATCTAAGGAGGCTACAAGTGTTTCGTCGACGATCTCTCCGATTCTATTTAATATCAACTACCAAGACACTCTATCGGCGAACTTATGACGGTCTTTTTTACGCTGTCTTGCTGGTGATGAAGCTAAGCAGCTACGTGAAGCTCATGACGGTGTATGTGGAGCACATCAACCTGGTCCTAAGCTACAAGATCGTATTAGACGTATGGGTGTTACTACTGCCCTCTATGGTATCGGATGCCATAGGTATGCAAGAAATGTCGAGCTTGTCAAATCCATGCAGACTTCATTCATCAACCATCAGAATTCTTACACCCGACGGCTGCTTCCTGGCCTTTTGAAGCTTGGGGTATGGACATCATAGGGCCTATTAAACCCTCCTTCTTCTAGAGGACATCGGTTCATATTGGCAATAACTGATTACTTCTCCAAGGGCTGAAGCTATACACTGACTGAGGTTAAGACTGCACATGTCATCATTCGTTAAACACCACGTCATATATAGATTTGGTGTACCCCGAAGAATATCCATGACAATGGACCTCAGTTCATCAGTCAGAAGTTCACTAGATTCTGTATGATCACCGGATTAATAATGTCGCTTCGACAGCATACAATCCTGCCGCTAATGGTTTAGCTGAAGCTTTTAACAAAACCATCATTAAACTCCCAAGAAGTTGTATCTACTAACAAACGGAACTGGAGCGAGAAACTTGGCGAATGTCTTTGGGGTATAGAACTACAGTCCGCAATCCCACAGGCTTTACACCTTTCTCTTTGGTATGGTTTGTGAAGCTGTTCTTCCTTTAGAGCTGCAAATTCCTTCTTTAAGGATCGCTATTGCCATGAGCTTACCACAGAAAATAATGATTTCTTCGGCTTCAAGAGTTAGAAGCGTTGGATGAGAAGCGATAATGGCTCAACAGCATATTGAGCTATATCAGCCCGCATCTCAAAGACTTTCAATCGCAAAGTTAAAAGTCAGAGCATTTCAACAAGGAGAACTTGTTCTAGCAGTCAGACGTCCTATGACTATGACTCATATGAGCAAAGGGAAATTCGATGCGAAATGGGAAGGTCCCTATGTTGTAAGCAAAGTCTTCTCAAATGGAGCTTATCAACTTTCAGAGCTTGATGGTCGAATTGCCATGATGCCTATCAATGGCAAATTCTTAAGAAGTATTTTGTATAAATGTAAATGTTTGTAAAATCGTCAAACAGGATCAAGTTCATAAATAAAATGCAATTTTATTTCATTAAATGATAGTACATAATATTAAAGGTCATTATCATCTTTCTTTACATTGGGACGAGGGCCACTGCCGTCCTTTTCGAAGACATGATCAGCAAAAGAGCTAAAAACCTCCTTGCTGGAACCCACGAGGAATTTGCACGCGGCCATCCTCATGGCTTCTTCTTCTTCAGTCCTTCCTGGTTCGAGCAGGAAGTCCAAGATATCCCGTGGCGGCTGGGGCGCAGACGGACCTTCGCCCGCTTCTGCCTCCTTCGGCTGGATTGGATCGGCAGGGCGCTCTTCAGTGCTCTTCTCAACCTTCGGGGCGATCTCGGCCTTCTTAGATGCTTCTCCGGACGACATTTTTATGTTGAAAAGCAGAAGTGTTCATTCCTGTCAGATTTCTGCTATATTTATAGACAGAAGTTCTTCAAATAACGAAGTGACGGTTCATCCGTTCATTTATCACATTCATCAGACGGTTCATCCGTTCATTAATGCCTGACGGTTTCATCCGTTCATTTATCACATTCATCAGACGGTTCATCCGTTCATTAATACCCGACGGTTCATCCGTTCATTTATCATATTCATTTGACGGGTTCATCCGTTCATTTATCATATTCAACCGACGGTTCATCCGTTCATTACTATCACCTGACGGTTCACCTGTTCATTTCACCTGATGGTTTATCCATTCATTTCCATTTAATGGCTTACCCATTCATCACCACTTGACGGTTCACCCGTTCATTGTCATTCATCATTTGACGGTCTTCCCGTTCATTCATTTCACAAACATTGACGGTTCATCATCGTTCATTATCTATATCAGCAACTGGTTGTTTTCGACTAAGTTGTCAAGTCGAAGTAATAATATTCAATATATTCTGCCATGTCCATATTACTTCTGAGCAGATATAATGAATATAATTATTTTCTACAAAATTATCAAAAAATATATCATGTCTTGCACCTCTGAATATATTTTCTATCTCTATTATTTTATCTAATAAGATATGCAATAAATAATGGAGCCACAACAAAAAAATGTCTTTTATTTATGGAAATATGAGACATTACAAAAATGCTTCCATAGCAGCAAAAACAAAGATACAAAAAAAAAAAAAAAAAAAGTTCTAATCAAGAAGGAGGAATAATTAAATTGTCGATTTGCTGCTTCAATGTCCGCAGCTCTTCTTCATGTGTTGATTCTACTATTTTTCTTGCTTCCTCCATCCCATTTTCTTCATCAAAGATAGGCATATCTACTGTCCTGCGGGTAATTTCAGCACTATGAATCTCATCATACTCATTTTTCTCCTGAATTAGGGTATTGAGTTGTTCAATCATAAATTGTTGATTGGCAGTTTCTTCTTCAAATTCCTTCTGAAGGTGAATAATTTCCGCTTTCAATTCAGCAAGCCTCTGTCCTTTGTTCTCAGCTGCCAAAGTAACTGATTCTATCTTTGAGTTGAATTCAGCTGACTTTGCAGAATGAGCTTCTAAAAGGTTCTGAAGGTTTATCCTTTCCATATCAGCTTCTTGGGCTAGTCGTTCATATTCAGCTTGCACCAGAGAGTCTATATTCTTCTTCTTGAGCTCTTTATATTTCCTTATGGATACTTCCAACTCATCTAATATATGTTCAAGAAGAACGGCTTGGGCTTCGTCTCCTTGACCTCTTATGGCTTTTATCAGTAAAGAAGTGGGGTCCCTAACCATAATGAAGTTAGCTCCTTCCTTCTCTATCATTTTACGGACAAGAGATCCCAATGACTCAAAGAAACATCTGGTAAAAGATTGGACAACTTGCTGATTGATGGCTATGGTTCCAGGAGTCGAAGCTACCCCTGTTGAGGATGGAGTATTCGGTTGCTCAAACCTTTGCTGCTGAATGATGGGCTCTTTAAATAAAGGAGCCAAAGTAGAGCTGGTTGCTCCTCCTGCTTGTTCTTCTGCAAAAAGTAAAATTATTATTTTACTAATTTGCCAATAAATAAAAAGATCAAATAAAAACAGTCTTACCTTGATTTGATCTATCAACAACTGCATCTCCTGCTGGAATAGACTCCCGTTGAACGGAAGTAGCTTCAATTGCGACAGCTTGGCTGCTGCCCGCTTCAGAGCCGCAAGATAAGTGATGGCTACTACTAACAACCACCGTCGGAATAGGCACCATTGCCAGGTCCATCGGAGGTGTTGGTAGAGTATCAAAATCTGCAAGAACTACAAATGAAGATATTAGATATCAATCTATTTTAAAGAAAGAAGATTGTTAAATCTCGTTTTATATACCTTGGGGTTCGGTGGCGGGATTTTCTTGCTGAACATCTTCACCAGCCGCTTCTTCAGGAGATATTTCTATCTCGACGTCTTCATCTGGGTTAACAACCTTTTCTACGGACGCCTCTACTTCAATATCCTTTTTAGGATCAGAAGCATCATCGGCGGTATCAAGAGATATGTGTTCTTCGTTGTCCCCTTCAGGATTCTGTATATACTCATCAACATTTCCAGATGAAGAGCTTTCTTCTTCCTTATCTTCTTCTTCTTCTTGGGCTGCATTCCCACTGTCAGTTGCGGTTAGATCCTCCTGCAGGCTATAACAATCGGCCAAAGCTGCTATCATTTCATGCTCTTCTTCTTCACGAAGAGTCTTAGGAGTAGGAGGAAGCTGAGTTGTTTCCGCGACGGGTGAAAGAGGTTGTGTAATATTTTGCTCATCTTCAATGATGTTTTCTCTGAATGTTTCAACTTCAGTTCTGGGGTCAAGATCTCCCCTCTGTTCAGTTTCTTCAAGGGTTTTACTCCCTGATTCAGAAACAGGGGTGGGAGATGGCATTATAAATCCTGCTGCAGCATCTACTGAAGTCAGGAGTTGTTTGGAAGAAGAGGCTTCTAAATTTCTTCTGGTTACCAACTTCTTCTTCTTTCTGTGTAGAGGTCTATCGGGACTCTCTACATTTATTGGTGCTATTTGCTTCTGTACAGAAGTTGGTGTTGTAGCAACTTCCTGAGTTGTCTCGGCTAGCTGCCGAGATTGGGATCTTGTAGTCACTTTATCAGAAGAATGCTCCAAGACCAATTTCTTCTTTGCTGCAGGAGCAGGAGGCTCCTCTCTTCTTCTTTTCTTGGCAGGAGACTTTCCCACTCTTAGAGAGATCCGCATTGCTGCGTTTATCTCTTGTTGGAACATCATTTCTCTTGAAGTTTCTAGGGGTTCATCCGCCGGCTCGTTCGCCTCATCATTGGCAGGGATTGATAAAGCTATTCTCCCTTTCCTCAATCTTATCGCAGAAGCAAAACTATCGGCGAGATTAAAGTTCTCGGCAAAAGTATTTGCAGATGTGTAAAATACCGAGTATGTAAAGAGCATCCGAGGCCCTTGAGGAGTGCTCTTTGGTGGCATCGAGAAGGTAGCCTTTGTGTCACGGGCATTGTAGTAGGCCCAAGCTCGGGCCCCGTCAATCAAGAAACCCTTGCCCTGAAGGCAGGTGATTGCGTTCCCTACATGGAACTGATCATACCCAAATTGTCTAGCAAAACGGCTAGGGAGGTATGGTTCCAAAAAGCATTCTTCTTCAAAGCGGTATACTAAATGAGATGGTCGAATTGTCTTCAACCATTCAAAGGCCACACGGTTTAAGGGCTGCAGTTTTGAATCTACCATGTTGAGTGGCATTTGGTCATGACCGGCCGGGAGAGGGGCGCAACAGAAGTTCCATCCTCTGTTCAAATTTAAAACAAATCTGCACTCACTCAGAGAGGTGTACTTCCATTTACCCTGAGAATATCTGCGCAAGAAGCTGCCATCTACTGGTCCCATACCAGGGTCCACTAAAGTTGGATAGTGGAGGAGTAACCATCCAAAGAGATAAGTGTACGGCATTTCGAGACGGGAGAATTCTTTCTCTCCCTTTGCCTTTAGCATCGAGTCAACATACAAGCGAAGACTCGCATTCAATCTGCAGGTCATTGCCGATAACAAGTCAACCTTATAACCGAAGACTAGCTTGACGGCAGCAAAAAGTACACCGCGATGAAAACGGTCCACTGCACTAGATCCTGGGACCACGAATCGTCTGAGCCAGTGTGTCAGAAACCCTGCTAACTGGGCTTCTTTGGACATGGGTCTGTAACCCATTCTCAAAAAACTTTCCAAAATGTCACCTTTCTTTAAAGGTGGACATTGATAATCATCCTTCATTTCCTTATCATAATGTTTACTTTCTTCCATCATCTTCATGACTTCCGTGTTAATCAGGGGTTTGAAAAAATGAGGGTAACATTTGTCATTTTCCTTGGTTTTCTTCTCTTCAATATGATTTAAGAATAAATATGGCAACCACTTCGAAGAATAGCAAGTGTTGGCCGTAGCACTCTTATAGTACAAAGAGCAAATTTTGTAATGGCATAGCAGTTCTTCAAACACTGCTACCATTTCTGCATTTTCTTTTCTGAGTTTCTCCAACTCGTCATTTGTGGGAACAAACTCCTCATATGGAGCATCCGCCATGGGCAAGTATGAGATGTACTTCATCTCGTGGAGTGCAAACCCCATCTCTCCACCCGGGGTCATGAAGGTTCCTGTTCTGTAATTGTATCGCTCAGCCAAAGCCAAAAACATTTGAGGGTTAGGAGCAAACCCGTATACTGTGGCATGCACTGCTTGAAACAGGTTAATTTGCTGAAGTTTGTCTTGGAAGGTTGTCAGAACCCAATTTGCAATGCAATTCCATCGTTTGTAATCTGGATTCACTAATCCAGTCATCCTGATATCCTGTTCAGGGTATCTTCCTTCTTCCTTCGCAAATTCATTTGCGAATATAGGGGTTCTGACGGGCATCAGCATAGATGAGTTTTCCGGTGGGATGCAGCTGGGTCTCAAACCTCTCAACATAACACTGTATCTGTCAGAAGAGCTGTAAAACATATCTTTCCCGTTAACCTTCTTTACAAAAATCTTCCCTGCACGAGCATCCTGGAGAAGGGTGATGTTCCAATCCATTTTCCGTGGGTAGCTCGCATGAGCGTACCGTGACAAAGGAAGGCATCGAGCAATTTTAGGAATGAAGAATGATCTGTTTTCCCGGTGGACTACCATCTCCTCCATCATTGGCCTAGGCTGGGAGACATTTTCAAAGGCATCACCAAACAAGAATAAGGGTTTCTTGTGGATAACAGCATCTGCTGATTCCAGAGGCTGTCCATTCATCAGACACATTAAAGTTTCGTTGTCCTGAGAAATCAATATTGCCTGACGAGAAGTCGGCAGATCGTATTGAGGATAATGGACGTGAGACAAATCTTCTTTATATTCAGATTCAGACAAAGTTCCCACAAAATGTTCATAGTTTGGATCTTCATTGGTTTCAACTGCATCAAAGACAGATAAAGATCAGTACAAATTAAAAAAAACTATTTTTTCAGACAAGCAAAACAGAAGAGTACACAATCCTCAGATTGCGCTAACATGGATTGCGCAAGATTAGTTTGCGCATCATAATAGGGTGCGCAAACCAATCGATTGCGCTGACATTCAGCGCAAATCAATTGATTGCGCTGACTTTCTATCAGCGCAATTCGATAGATTGCGCAGGATTATAGTTTTCATAAAAATGAAGACTGACTATTTATGCAACCAAAAATCCTAAAAAGGATGGCGCAAGATGAACTCATCTCTAAAAAGAAATGAGTTTCGAAGATCAAAGGAAGTCAAAACACCCTAAAAAGGGTTTTCGATCGGTTAAACAACCTCTCAGAGCGGGCAGCGCAGCTTCGTGACGAGAGGCTCGTCGCGCAGTCCTGGATGAAGACTCGGCCGGAGCTTTGCCTTTCGCGGCGGCGGCGGCGGTGGAGGATCGTCGGGGGGCCATTGTTTGTCGAAGAAGGAGGACAGCAAGGGTTTGGGGGAATTTCTCTCAAAAGATCAATAGATGCAAAGTAAAAATGAAAGTGAAAGGAGACTATTTATAGCTTTCGAAATACGAAACGGCTGCCATGGATTGCGCCTGAAATTGGGGGCACTTCGCTTTGCGCAGACAGCTCATCATCATGCGCAACTTGATTCAAAAATGCAAAAATTCAAAGTATTTCGAAACTTTGAATCAAATCAACTTTCGAAAACTTTGAAGGGGGTCTTGTAGGTCCTAAAAAATCAAGTTGCATCAATCAACAAAGTCAAGAAATCAAGAAACCCATCATTTTGATGAATTGCGCAGACAACAGATTGCGCAGCAATCCGATTGCGCACACTGCTTTGCGCACACAACCGATTGCGCAAGTTGACGTGGCAGAAGTCATCATTACTAAATCAAATCAAATATTTTCTGACAACTAACAGCGCGAATAACAAGGAGTCTGTTCGTTTCTTGCGCCGCACAGTGCTCGAGGGCGGCTGACAGCTGGCAGCGCAAACCAATGCTGCGCAGTTTGAGTCTGCACAAATCATGTATGCGCAATTCAACTCTGCGCACTTTATCAAATATAACTGTTAAGTTACACGTGGCATTCATGCCATCGATTGTTCATTACGTGGCAACTGTTCATGCACGATCATGCGCAAATCATGCCATGTGTCCATGATAGTCGGCCCACGATCTAGTAACTATCTGCGCAAATCAATGTTGCGCAAACCAATGCTGCGCAAATCATCCTGCGCAGTCCAAAATAACTGAAAATTAGTTATTTCTAGAACTCTATAAATAGAGTTTCAAGTCTTCATTTCAAGGGGGATCAAGATCAGAAATCAGAAATTAGAGAGTTCAGGAGTTCTTGCCAAAGTGCTGCTGCATTCTTCCGAGACTTTTGTCTTCAACTTCCGAGGCTTTCGCCTTCAGTTTTCTGAGTTGTTTTCAACTTCAGAGGCTTCGTCTTCAAAAGTTCACATCGTCCAAGGGATAAAGCAATCGTCACCGAGATTGGATTCCTACAGTTGTAATTTTCCCAGAATTCTTGTAATCTTTATTACAGTTTGTATCAATAAAGTTCTATACTTTTGTTTTTTGCAAACAATTTCGACTTCATGACTTTTGATCTTTTTCTTGGCATGTATTTACCAATGACCTTTTTGTGATCATCAAGTAAATCGGTGAAAGCATCGCCAAGTTCATCAAAAGTAAAATCATCAAGAGTTTTATTTGATACCTTGTCGGACGTTGCCATTAGGCACACGTTTGCAGCGTCTTGAGGAGAGTCATTTTCTTCCTCGGAGTCACTAGCTTCGCTTTCATGCCAAATGCTTGTGTTGGCATATTTCTTTGAGGAAGCCTTCTTGTATGGTTTCTCATAGCGGTTGTTCTTCTTTAAGAATGGACAGTCTTTTCGGACGTGTCCCGTCTTCTTGCAACCGTAGCATGTTGGCTCTTCTTCGTCATCTTCTTGTGGTTCCTTCTTTCTTCGTTTGAAGCGAAGGAATTTCTTGAAGTTGCGGACAAGGAGAGCTTGATCATCACCTTCCGAGTTGTCGTCATCCGTCTCTTCGGAGTCATTCCTTCGTCGGTGAGCTTTGAGGGCGATCTCCTTAGCCTTAGGAGCAGGCTCTTCGAAGTCCTTGAGGTCAAGCTCATGAGTCATCAGCTTTCCCATCAAGGTCTCCATGGACATAGTTGTGAGATCATTTCCTTCTATGATGGCTATCACCTTAGGGTTCCAAATCTTTGGTAGCCCCCTAAGTAGCTTGCGAATCTTCTCGTGATTTGTATATTGTTTGCCGAGCGAAGATAGGGGATTGACGATGTCGAGGAATCTTGTGAACATTTGCGTAATCGTCTCATTTGGATTCATCTTGAAAGCCTCATATTCTTGAGTGAGACGGCTTATCTTCGATTCCTTGACTCGGGTGGTTCTTTCATGCGTCACTTCTAGAAGTCTTCATACTTCATGAGAGGTGGTGCATGTTGAGACCCTGTTGAACTCATTCCTGTCTATAGCACAGAATAAAGCATTAATAGCTCTCGCGTTGAGACTTGCATGTTTCTTCTCCTCGTCAGAATATTTGTCATGTGGTTTCTCAACGAGATCACCATTGACAACTATCCTGGCGGGCTTTTTGTAACCATCAGTGACGATGGTCCACAGGTCGAAGTCTAGCGACTTGAGATAAAAGCTCATCCTTATTTTCCAATAGGTGTAGTTAGTTCCATCAAATAGGGGAGGCCTATGAGTGGACTGCCCTTCACCGTGATTGGAAATCAAGGATTATGTGGTTGCCATGGATCAGCTCTAGGATGTTAGTCCTTGTTGAGAGAACAGAGCTCTGATACCAATTGAAGAACAGATAGCAACTCTAGAGGGGGGTGAATAGAGTTTATAGCGATAATAGCCAATTAAAAATAAAACTCTTTCACAAGCTGAAAGTAATCAGAGTAAATGCGGAAATAAATAAGGAGCAAGAAAGCATACGCAAACACAGCCGATTTTTAACCTGGTTTCCCTCGTGGAGGACTAGTCCAGGCCTGAGAACTCTAGCTCAGGATTAAATCCACTATTTGTGAAATAGTAGTTACACCCCGTGCCTTTTCTTCAGAAGAGCACGTCAACTTCTTACAAAGATCGCAGTGGCGATGCTTGGAATTTTCCAAGCGACTTCTTGAACTCTTGCACAAACTCCTGACTGAAAAGTACTGAGCACTTGAGGCTTAGGGATCTTGTGGCTAGTAGATGAAGAAGGGTATGGCTTATATGGAGCTTTAGAGAGAATAGAAGAGAAGATTGGATGATTGAAAATGAGAGAATTCATGGCCTATTTATAGGATATCAGGTAGGCAGAATTCGGCCAGAATTCTGGTTGAAATTTTCAAAAATTTGGCCGTTGGACAACTTGCAACCAGCCAACCCTAAAAATTAGGGTGCTAATTTTTAGGAGGCAGAGTTCGGCCCGAACTCTGTGTGGAGGCAGAGTTCAGCCCGAACTCTGTCTCTAGAGCACAGAATGGGTCATGGGTCCAATTGGCTTATTTTGGATATGTGTGGAGCTATTGGATTTGGGTATGGTTATAGGCTAAGTCTCAGATGCTCAGTACAGCTCAGTTTACATAGGTCTAGACTCAATAAAATTGTAAAAGTACAGACTCAAAATAACTTGTATTGCAAATTCGAGCTGTCGTCTGACTTGAACTGGAAGTAGTCTTCAAGTATCGTATTGAATTATCACAAGTATCATGTAGTCAATTATATCAATATTTGGTTGACTGTGATTTTGTGTCAACACATATATATTCAATATATTTAGTGAGATAGAAAGAGAGTAAAAGAGTGTCAAGTGTGTGTACATGTGAAGAAGTAAAGTGAAGTAAAATAGTGTAGAGTATGGCAAGAGTGATGTGAGTGTCAATTTCATATGTGTGTGTCATGTGTGGAGGCAATGTGAGGGTGCAAACAGATTTCAGAAATGGGAGGGCTTGTGGGTGAAAATAGTGAACCAATGTGTGTTTGATATGTCATGTGTGGAGGGAAATGTGAGAGTTAATTTCAGTTTGCGTGTGACAGTGTGGATAGCAATGTGAGTGAGTGTGACAGTTTAAAGGGTTTTGTGTGTGTGATTCACAGGACTATGTGTGTGTGTGTAAGAAGTAGCATAGGTTTCAGAAATGTGTAGGCAATGTGAAGAGTTAAATTCATATTCAATCTCAGGTTCAGTTTTTCCTGAACCTGTGACAGAAAAACCCCAATCCAAATTGCAAAAACCAAATCAGTGATTCCCTTTTCCCCACACAAACACGACTACATATTCATCTATCAATACACATGTAGGTGAGCCCTATTTAACATTTAATTATCATGAAAATAGGAAAAAGGAAAATCAAATTCAGGAAAACACATCTCAGCCACATGGTATCAGTGTATCAGTGTACATAGGGAATTCAAAAATTCGAATTCAAAAAGCCATTAAAATAATAAATAACAAGTTGGTACTAGGTGCCACACATGTGAGGGTACTAGGTAGGGTCCTCGTGTCCAAGAATTGGACACAAATCGTGTCCAAAATAACTGCACGAACACAGACACGCACTGTGAACAAATAATCGTCGTGCACGCGTAAATGCGCATCTAACACGCGACACACGACATGACACAACTCGTGTTCGTATCCAGAGGTGCACCTAGGGTAGGTCCAGGACTGTGTCACCCTGATACGTGTCCACATGACACACAGACATGACACGATTCATGTGTCAGCCGCGCCTGTGCACGCGCACAGCCGCCCGCACGCGACAGCGCGCGGCCAGTGCAATTGGAATATCTCCACGTGTAGTGCACGTCATGCTTCCAAATTTTGGGAGCATGGTGGCAGACATTGCCCCATGTTTCCCCTAAAATTTTCGGTCACGACGTGTCCTGTATCCTGAGATACAGCCCCCGAGATGCAGGACACGGCCTAAAGGCTCGTGCTGTGTGTCCAGGTGGAAAAACACGATACAAATGGACACAAAGTACCATACCACCTTCACAAATATTAATACACTCACCTAGATCTACAAATCTATGCAATCACTTTTCAAAAATACGAAAATAACTTCCTATGTGGCATTTCTACAAATACCTATATTACCAATACGATACGTGTCCGATACGGACACGAAATGGACACAAATTGTGCCCAAATCTCGTGGACAGTTAGGTAACCCCTCAACCTAACCTTATATGCAAAGAAATCAGGAAAAAAAATAAGGGTTAAGATAGTTTACCTATTGAGTATCAAAACTCAAGAAAAGCTTCAAAGAGGGGATTCCAAATGGCAACTCCAATCCTCCAAATGGCACACAAACTGAGGTGATCCTCCAAAATCAGTAAATAAACATAAGTTAGATCCTAATGCAAAAGACTTGGGTTAAAAAGAAGTTAAAATGAATAAAATGGGATTTTAGAGCAAAGGAAAAAATACCTCTCCTCCAAAATTAGGGCAAACTTAAAAAGAGGCAAGAACACACTAAGAGATTACTTATAGGCAAGGAAAAACCCTAATAGTGGCTGCCATGGTTAGGTTAGAATTGGTTTTGGGCTTAATTCATGGGCCTATGGCTTCATCACTAGTCTTTAAATTGGTAAGTCATAAGTCATTGACTTAAGTCACTAGACTTTAACTAATTTCACTCAACTAATCATCCCTACCTTAAAACTAAATTCTAATGACTAAAAGTAGGTTAACTAGAGTTAGACTAGGGTCACCAACTAGGGTTAGCTTCTAGGCTAGTCCACAAGTCTCAACTCGCTCAAGTCAAAAATCAAAAACACCAATTAAATAAATCATCAAATAATTCAAAGAGGCCAAATGACCAAAATATCCTCATGCTCAAAAGTGAAAATAAATCATCTTAATGCCATGGTTGGGCTCTAGGTCATGCAGTCTCTAGGGTTACACTAGCAAAATACCAAAATTACAAGTCATGGTTTAAATAGTTTTAAAAATGATTAAAAATCACCAAAAATCATAATATGAAATAAATATCAATCAATTATAATTATAATTACAAAATTTTAAAATTACCCTCATCTGGAAAACTGGGTGTTACAATCCTACCCACCTTAGAAAAATTTCGTCCTCGAAATTAAAATTTTTATACTCCTTCTAGGTCAAACCCCCACAATCAAAGTCTCAGAACTTAAACAAATCATATGATTTAAAAGGACGACATACAGGTTCATGGCATACGGTGGTAGTAAAAGTCTTATCTAGGTATACTAGTCATGTTAAACTAAAACGGTTATAGGGTATCATAACATTCAAGCAATCAGGGGTGTTAAACTGGAAAAGATACAGAAATAACAAATCATCAAAACTGTAAGGCAGTCTACCATCCTATATGAAAACTGGTACTTATCAGAAAATAAAACAAGATAACTACCAATTATCTATAAAGGGGTACTATTCAAAGAAAAATTAAAATCAAAAGTTAAAGAATGAAAGTCAATTGCATTGAAATCCAATCACAATATATATATATATATATATATATATATATATATATATATATATATATATATATATATATATATATATATATATATATATAGAGAGAGAGAGAGAGAGAGAGAGTTAGAGAGGGAAAAGCTAGCATTATGTAAAGGTTATGTGGTTCGTGTGTGTATGGGTGTATGTGGACATGTTCATATGGTTAGATAGTAGGCATGTGTGTATGTGAAATATACATGAAAGTGTATATGAGGATTTGGATTTCAAGACAATAGCTATCCAGTTACACTACTTATGGCATATTGGTTAACAATCTACAATGCACAACCTATTTACTCATAGCATGCATGGCTAACCATATATATATATATATAAAGAGGTAGAGATTTAGTTATGTATCTATATACATTATAACATGTATGCATAAACTCTATATATATCTATATAGATATATAAACATAACATAGAGAGGAAGGGTTAGGTTTACATGGCAGCGTATACTAAGTTAGGGTGTGTGTGTCCTTGTACAGGGTTATAGCTTTAGTATTGAAAGGTTAAATCCAGTTTTAGTTCAGCATTTACATACAAAGTCTGAAAATAAGCTAACATTTAAACCAGTATAATATTAACATAATACAGTTTCAGATTTTAGGGGTTTGAAATATCACAACCAACTCAATGCTCCCAACACATCCTAACATGATAGAGATGAAACCTAACATACTATCCATACATTTAGCTATACATACAGTTCAATATTATATATTAAATCTGAAATTGAACTAAACATTTGAAATCAATGTGAAAATGTTAACATGTATTCAGTTTTAGGATTTTAGCAAAATTCGAACATCAAACCAACCCAATATTTATCACAACCTAACATGTAAAAATATGAAACCTGACATTATATCCCTACATACAACAATGTATATAGCTCAAAATATTACATTTAAAAACAGCAATTTGAACTAATCACTTAGAATCCAGTATTTAAGGGTTAATATGCACACAGTCTCAGATTGACAAGTTCAAACACAAAACTCAACCAATTTCTTTAAGAATTGAAACCTTCTGTATAAGATACATGTGCAGTGATGTAACAAAACTAATAGCATGAAATTTATATTTAAATTACGAATTTAAACTGGAAAAGCAGAGAACCAGTCTCTGATACTGTACTGTATCAGAAATATTAGGGTTTTGAGAATTTATACATCAACAACATATTAATATGTATTTAGATAGGTTAGTAATCAAAGTGTAGCATGCATACGTATCAGGCAAGTGTCTGTGTCCACTATATATATTCTCATGTCCCAATATACAAATCAAATTCTATATCAAGACCAACATTTAGATTCCTACCAAGATTGCAAAGTAGGTGATTGATGTAATCAAGACAGTTTTATTATTATTATTTTTAATACAAGAATAATATCAAGAAGGAATTAATGATAAAATATGTTCTGCTTATCTGTTTAAAAGAAGGAACCATTTTGAAACTAGAGTTATAATATCAAATCCAAGATAAGGTCTAGCAAAATCCTCGAACTCTACTCAGGGTCTAAAAACACACACTCCCTACCACATGCCTAGCACTCTAATGAAGGGGTCAGATACTGTAAGGTGTACTGGGACAGAACAGTGAACTGTCCCAAGTGGTGAGTACAGGCCTCTAGTATGCATGATACTAACTCTCCAGATATGCAGAATATGGTAAGGGATTGATGGTTATATTGGTGAGTCAATAATTGGGGTCTGAACTATGGTCCAGTGAAACCTATGATACAACATGGTAGGTAATGAAATTTGAGTGCAGTGAACAACTTGTACAAGTCTGAACCAAGGGGACAGGGTATCTAGTGAAGGGTCTGCACACTGCCTATAAAGGTTAATCAACATGACTGAACTCAACACAAGAGAACTTACTAAAATAGGGAGTAGACCAATATAGGCTAACAACATGTCAATAATCCTATACAACAATGACCTATAGAAACCAACCAAACCCATACCTCATATGCCAATACCATCTGCAATCTATATGTATATAGGCCTCTCAGTCTTAGGTAAACTACAACTGTACTCGAGGACAGGCTCTGGTCATGGGTGCCTCACTGGAAAAAGGTAAGGAAAATAATAACAATCGTCAAGGCTGTAAGGAATACTAACATCCTATATGTAAACTGGTTGGTATTATAAATAACAGAAAAACTATCTACAATGGGTAACTATTCTAATACCAATGCTAACTATCATCTCTAGGGTACAGACACTCTACAAGTGATCATATCATTACACTATGGAAGAACTACATATGAATAAGCTCTACAAACTAAATATTCCTACTCCCAAGTTATTTGATGACGGAATACAATTTTTTTTAACAACAAAAGGGTATGATAGAGATGATATGTTGAAACTTTCTCAAGATAAAATCTGATAATCATATGCGTCTATCCAAAATCATGTTGTTCAGAGTCTTCGTCATGTTAGTGAGCAAGGCTACGATAATCACAGAGTCCTTGACCAAGGTACATACCTCTAGGCTCATGGTATTTAAAATTTCTGCACTGCCACATGTGACGGCAAAAACCTTAAATTCCCACACCCGAAAAATACGTCCAAAATCTGACTATATGTCCTCACTATGCCAGCTAACACGACTATCGAAGATTCTAGATTCCATGATTGAGGTGACCTAGCCCATATAATTTTCTCAAAAGAAAAATAAACATAACACAAGAACAACAGAACAAATTGATCAGTCAACAAGGAACAGATGGAATCGAATCTCAAGATAGTTATAAGAGGCATTTGTGGAAGTAGAATCGAGAAGATCAGAATCCTGCAACAAGATCTCCAATGGCTTCTGCAGCCTCGACTGTCTTGGCGAAAGCTCGCCCTTGCTGGTTTCCTCTGGCCTGCTGTTGATGCTGTAGGTACCTCTGTAGCTGAGAAAAATATGGAATGACGGGAAAAAGATCTATGTACAAGCGAAGGTGCACCTCCAAAGTAGCAAAAACGCCAACCTGAGTCGGCACAACAGAAGGTGCGATCTCGAGGCCCTGATGAACAGGACGAGAGGTGGCCAGCCTCTCGATAGTATTCCCCGAACCGAAGTGATGATATTGTGTCTTCATAACCATCATGAAGACAGATCAAAACAAGAAGCAATTACTGAAAATGAAGCAAAAAATCAAGGAGGACAGTTTATATTCAAGGGAAGTCAATAAGCAGCAATTTAGATAAAAGGAATCTGATTAAGAGTTTTTCTAGTGTGATTGAGTACCCTCAAAAATATTCTAATCCTATTGCAGGCTGTAGTGATACTCTAGTTCGAATACCACTACATAAACTCGACCTGCATGGGCCACCACTAAAAACGTGTCATGACCCGTACCATAGAGTAAGGGCACGAGACGTGGGTACGTCCAGCCTACGCTGCAGTGTCGGCGGTAGAACGCTGTCCTAGGTCTCATGCATCTAATAGTATAATGCTAAGCAGTTTATACTCCTCGAATGGGGGTGACATAGCAGAATGTAAACTCAATTACAACTAAGAAAGAAGAAGCACGATGTGATATAGAACTCAAAATAAAATACAGATGATCAGAAGAGTCTAAGTGTCTAAGATAATAACTCAGCAACATCCAGAAATACAAAGTCTCAACTACAGAATATGAAAGAATATATATACAATCCAGATCTCAAATGACAGAAATAGAGCCTAACTAAACTAGTCTAGGCAGTAGGGGTAATGTCATCAGCTAGAGCTGTGTCCTCCTGAGAGTCCAGCTCACAAGTGTCGTCTAGGGCTGTCCCATAAAAAGTGTCAACACCAGCCTCATCCTCGTCCTCTGTAAACATATCAACGGTGCCCAATCAGGACGGAGCGAGCACAATACACCTCAACAGATCATAGCAGGTTAGAAAATATAATCATGCAGTAAAGTAGGATACAGAAAACTGAAAGAAAGTATAAAATGTAAGGAGATAGCTGTAATGAAAATATCTACTATAAATAGAGAACTAACAGTGGCTAGTGAGTCAGAGAACAATATAGACATGTGAATGGCATAGGACAATTCTGATGCTATACTACGGAAGGATTCTGATGCTATACTACTTGGATATTATTCACATGTCCATTTCTACTCCCCCGTACCCCCAATCAATACACAAGGATCCAGCCAGGTTATGTTATGATTCATGTAACGGCCTCCGAAGGGTGGTACATGATAGTCCCATAAATAGGGATTCTAGGAATGCCCATAAATAAGGGGATTCAAGGAAGACTCTGTGATCATGAGAGTACATGTCACAAGTGATTCAATGAACCATAAAGCATAGTGATACACAATGTAAGTGAAACGCACAGAACATGTAGTATCCGATGCTCTCTGAGGGGATAACATCTCAAGAAGGGATCCATATAGTACTAATCCGTGTGATCAACGTGACAACATCAAGTAAAGTAATTTAAAGCAGGAGAATAATTCTAACAGAATATGAAATGATCAGAGAATGTACTCGCCTGTATCCTGAGTATCTGAAGAATATCTACTATTCGATGAGTGGTGTCTGTCTCCTATAGAACAGTACAAGTCACAACAAGTCCAAAATGGTAATATGAAGTCCTACTATGTATTCTACATAATTCTAGGTCAATCTAGACCAAGGTCAACTCTTGGTCAACTTGGTCAACATTGGTCAACTCTAGAAGTCAAACAAGGTCAACTAGGGCTAACCAAGTCTAAACTAGTCAAATTAGCCTATGCTAGTCTAACTAGGTCTTAACCAAGGCTATACAAGTCTACAAACCAACACACATACCTATACAGATATATATATATACAAACACTATATACATTATCCATATCATATTAATATGCATATTTACATCTATACATATATAGGCATATACATACACTACATATATATTCATTATATATAGTGAGATAGAAAGAGAATAAAAGAGTGTCAAGTGTGTGTACATGTGAAGAAGTGAAGTGAAGTAAAATAGTGTAGAGTGTGGCAAGAGTGATGTGAGTGTCAATTTCATATGTGTGTGTCATGTGTAGAGGCAATGTTGGGATGGCTTTTGGGTGAAAACAGTGAACCAATGTGTGTTTGATATGTCATGTGTGGAGGGAAATGTGAGAGTTAATTTCAGTTTGTGTGTGACAGTGTGGATAGCAATGTGAGTGAGTGTGGCAGTTTAAAGGGTTTTGTGTATGTGATTCACAGGACTATGTGTGTGTGTAAGAAGTAACATAGGTTTTAGAAATGTGTAGGCAATGTGAAGAGTTAAATTCATATTCAATGTCAGGTTCAGTTTTTTTTGAACCTGTGACAGGAAAACCCCAATCCAAATTGCAAAAACCAAATCAGTGATTCCCTTTTCCCCACACAAACATGACTACATATTCGTCTATCAATACACATGTAGGTGAGCCCTATTTAACATTTAATCATCATAAAAACAGGAAAAAGGAAAATCAAATTCAGGAAAACACATCTCAGCCACATGGTATCAGTGTATCAGTGTACATAGGGAATTCAAAAATTCAATTTCAAAAGCCATTAAAATCACAAATAACAAGTTGGTACTAGGTGCCACACATGTGAGGGTACTAGGTAGGGTCCTCGTGTCTAAGAATTAGACACGAATCGTGTCCAAAATAATTGTACGAACACAGACACGCACTGTGCACAAATAATCGTCGTGCACGCGTGCACGCGCATCTAACACGCGACACACGAAACGAAACAACTCGTGTTCATGTCCAGAGGTGCGCCTAGGGTAGGTTAGGACTGTGTCACCCTGATACGTGTCCACGTGACACACAGACATGACACGATTCACGTGTCAGCCGTGCCTGTGCACGCGCACAGCCGCCCGCACGCGACAGCGCACGTCCAGTGCAAGTGGAATATCTCCACGTGTAGTACACGTCATGCTCCCAAATTTTGGGAGCATGGTGGCATACATTGCCCCATTTTTCTTCCAAAATTTCTAGTCACGACGTGTCCTGTATCCCGATATACAACCCCCGAGATGCAGGACACGGCCTAAAGGCTCGTGCTGCGTGTCCAGGTAGAAAAACACGATACAAATGAACACAAAATACCATACCACCTTCACAAATATTAATACACTCACCTAGATCTACAAATCTATGAAATCACTTTTCAAAAATACGAAAATAACTTCTTATGTGGCATTTCTACAAACACCTATATTACCAATACGATGCGTGTCCGATACAGGCACGAAATGGACACAAATTGTGCCCAAGTCTCGTGGACAGTTAGGTAACCCCTAAACCTAACCTGATATGCAAAGAAATTAGAAAAAACAAGGGTTTAGATAGTTTACCTATTGAGTATCAAACTCAAGAAAAGCTTCAAAGAGGGAATTCCAAATGGCAACTCCAATCCTCCAAATGGCACACAAACTGAGGTGATCCTCCAAAATCAGTAAATAAACATAAGTTAGATCCTAATGCAAAAGACTAGGGTTAAAAAGGAGTTAAAATGAATAAAATAGGATTTTAGAGCAAAGGGAAAAATACCTCTCCTCCAAAATTAGGGCAAACTTAAAAAGAGGCAAGAACACACTAAGAAATTACTTATAGGCAAGGTAAAACCCTAATAGTGGCTGCCATGGTTGGGTTAGAATTGGTTTTGGACTTAAGTAATGGGCCTATGGCTTAATCACTAGTCTTTAAATTAGTAAGTCATAAGTCATTGACTTAAGTCACTAGTCTTTAACTAATTTCACTCAACTAATCATCGCTACCTTAAAACTAAATTCTAATGACTAAAAGTAGGTTAACTAGAGTTATACTAGGGTCACCAACTAGGGTTAGCTTCTAGGCTAGTCTACAAGTCTCAACTAGCTCAAGTCAAAAATCAAAAACACCAATTAAATAAATCATCAAATAATTCAAAGAGGCCAAATGACCAAAATACCCTTATGCTCAAAAGTGAAAATAAATTATCCTAATGCCATGGTTGGGCTCTAGGTCATGTAGTCTCTAGGGTTACACTAACAAAATACCAAAATTACAAGTCATGGTTTAAATAGTTTAAAAAATGATTAAAAATCACCAAAAATTATAATATGAAATAAATATCAATAAATAATAATTATAATTACAAAATTTCAAAATTATCCTCATCTGGAAAACTGGGTGTTACAAGTTATCTTATTTTCAGCACTTTCATCTTGTTTTTCCTTTAGTACTCTATTTTCACACTATTTGAGTAGTGGATATGTCTCCACCAACTTTATATTCATTATGGTTCTGTATGACTTATTATGATTACATGACTTATTCATATTCAGACTAGTTTATTTTCTATTCTGTGGATGAGATTTAGCATGTCTGTAATTTTGATTTTGTTTAGATATGGCTTAGTACGTATTCGGGGACGCCATTAAATTGGAAAAAAATTTGAATATGTATCTACTTGCCTTTTTGCGTATCTTGGTCCCGGGTATTTTGGGACTAGGACGTGACAACACCTCGCCTGAAAAAGCTGTTGTTGTCGACCGTCGTACGCAACAATATTTATTTTCCGACCTTGTTCACCTCTAAGTTGCTTATCTTCTCGAACCCGCATGTCCCTACGATATCCCCCACCGCCCCGCTCGCCTGCTCCTTCTGCGTGAAGGGACATCCCACGAACTCCGCAAGCTTCCTCAGCTCCGCCGCAGGATCTTTCATCAACTCCTCATACCGCATGAACAGGACATTGCAGCCCCCTACTTGGGGGCTTGCCTTCCAGTAGCCTAACATCTGATCCCAGAAAGGTCCCCCAGGAGAACGCCCTTGGCAGAACCAGCCAAAGCCGACCTCTAGAGGCAGAGTGTCACGGACTTAGTATTTTGCTAGCACTTCGTCCTGTGCGGCACACTATCTTCCTCATCGAAGAGTCGTACAAGCCTTCCCGAACCCGCTTAGCTAGATCGCTAAGGCGATATTGAGAACAATGTGGAGCAAGAGAGAGAGAGAGTGGAAGATTAAAACTTCACTATACTAGAAAAGACTACAACTTTGGGTGATGAGGAAAAAATGAGGCCTCCCCCTTATTTATAATGGCTCATAGAGCTTTACATGAAAACTTCTGGAAGGAATATTCCAGGGATTATTCTTCCTACCACAACTGGAACGGCATATTCCAGGTTTATTTCCTAAGAGCATAAAAGAACACTTCTCGGGCCATCCATAAGCTTCTTGGGCCTCCTAGAACGATCTTGGGCTTTCCGGAGAGATCCACTATCTTCTAGAGACTTTCGCCATCTTCTAGAATATTCTGGAAGCTTTTCGCATAACCTTGGCCCGTGCAAGGTCATACAAAACCGTCTCGGTAGGGCATAAACTTTTGTGTGTGACATTCTCCCCCACATGTTTCGTCGACGCCCTCGTCGACGGGTGCAGCATGTCTTGGAACGACATCCTCTCTCGTAGGCATGATCGTTGCTCGTCGTCCCTTCTTTGTGCGACTCGTGCGGCGCTTCTATTTGCCAATCTTCTCCTCAAGATTGAAAGAAGACTGGTTCGCCGCACCAACTCTGGCCTCGGTCCGTGCCCTCCTTAGTACAGGACGAATCTCGTTCGGGCTATCGAGTCGTCGATTCTCCTTGTCTTGTGGCTGTACCTGGTTCTGCATACCTCCGCACATGTGAGTCCCCTTGCAAGCCTGTCGACCCGAATTTTCCTCACGAGCCTTGAGCAACTCCTTGCGTGAGTTACTCCGCCTCGTCACTTCTGTCTCCGTGCAGCTTGCGACATGCTTCTCTGCCCTTGAGCCCAGCATGGTAGCACGGTCTACCTCCCTCCGCAGAAGTGGTTCCTCAGGAGGCCCCTTTGCAACACCCTTGGTCTCGTACGAAAGGCCTTCCTCCTCAAAACCCTCCTTCTTCTCGAGCACCGCTAGATATGCTGTCTCCCTTTTTCTACCTCTCTTGAGCTGAATAGCGGAGATAGCTTTCCCCTTCGAAGACTTACCTCGTGTACCTTTCACCATGTACGATGAGCCTTCTTCCATGAAGCCGGCAACTCCCAAATGTGGAATCAGAATCACCTAAGCCGCGATAAGGAAATCCATGTCCAATATCATCTTAAAGTCATCCAGCGATGTAACGGTGAAATTGGCAAGATCCAACCAATTTCCCACCGCTATGCGGACTCCTTTGGCTACCCCCTGCACGGGACGCGCTTCCGTATTGACTGCCCTCATCATGCCCGAATCTTCCTCTAAGGCTAGACCCAAGCGACGGACCTTCGCGCCCGTGATGAAGTTATGAGTGGCGCCCGTGTCAACCAACGCCCGTGTGCTCATGCCATAGATCCTCACATCAACGTACATGAGCTCCCTGCTCGTAGTCCTCGACACAGCAGACTTGGTCTTCACGGCGCTGAGTAAGCACAACGCTCCTATGTGTGCTTTCACTTCGCACTCTTCGTCCTCCACCTCCTCGCTTTGGGCAACATTCACACGCATGCTCCTCATCAGATAATCCCGAGCAAAGTGCTTCTCTCCGCATATGAAGCACGAAACAACTCGTTCGGGTTGGGTCTTCTCGTGCTTCTTCCGCTTAGACGGACCCTCCTTAGGAGAGCTCTCCTGCTCTCCCCCACCATTCTCCTTGGTGTACTTTGGCTTGGCCTCGGCATCATTGTCGTCCCACATGTACTAGACGAGCTGTTTAGCTGCTGCCACGGTGGTGTTCAAGTCTTGCACCCTCGGTCGTTGTAATTCTCGAGCCACCCAAAGTTTGAGTCCATCGAGGAAGTAGAACAAACGATCCTCCTTGTCCATGCTAGATATCGTGAGCATCAAGCGTGTAAACTCCGCGACATACTTCTTGATCGTCCCGGTATGCTTGAGTTGCCGCAAGCTCCATCTCGTTACAAACTCCACATTCTCTGGATAGAACTGGGACTTGATCTCCTTCTTGAGATCCTCCAAATCTCTATCGAACACAAACCCTTCTCGGCTTCCATGCACCTTCGATGCCACCACAGCATCGCATCATCTGTGAAGTAGAGTGGAGCAATATCCACCTTCTCGGTGTCATCGTTGATGTGCAACGCCTTGAAGTATCGCTCAATGTTCTACAAGAAGTTCTCAACTTCTTTGGCATCACGCACCCCGCTGAAGGATTTTGGCTCAGGGATCTTCCTTCGCCTTGGTGCCTCCCTACTCGAAGGTCCACCATTTGCAACGACCTTCTCCAAGATGGCAACTTTGGTCTTGAGTTCTCCGCAACTCTCGACCAAGGTCTTCAGCTCCTCGTAGCCTTGGACCTTCCTACGCAATTTCTCAATCTCCGTACGATGCCCCTTGAGCTCCTCCTCAAGTACGGATCGGACCTCTTGGAATTGCTCCCGAAAGATTGCCATGGACGAAGTGACGTCACTCTCCAGCCCATCGAAGTACTCTTCTAGTCTCGTGTTGCTTTGCTCCACGGAGCCCATGCGTATCTCCATTTCCTCCGAACCCGTCTCCAAGACCTCGATACGTTCGGCAAGACCGGCAAGGCTACGCTCCACCGCAGACTCCTTGCTCTTGCTCCTCTTGTGCGTCTTGGCGTGCCCCTCCTTAGGCGACGCGGGTCCCTCCTGGACGTTCTTGGATGTCGACATGGCACCAACCGACCTCGCTCTGATACCACTTGTCACGGACTTAGTGTTTTGCTAGCACTTCGTCCCGTGCGGCGTACTATCTTCCTCCTCGAAGAGTCGTGCAAGCCTTTCCGAACCCGCTTAGCTAGATCGCTAAGGCGATATTGAGAATACTGTGGAGCAAAAGAGAGAGAGTAGAAGATTAAAACTTTACTATACTAGAAAAGACTACAACTTTGGGTGGTGAGGAACAAATGAGGCCTCCACCTTTATTTATAATGGCTCATAGAGCTTTACATTGAAACTTTTGGAGGAAATATTCCAGGGATTATTCCTCCTAACATAACTGGAACGACATATTCTAGGTTTATTCCCTAAGAGCATAAAAGGAAACTTCTCGGGCCATCCAGAAGCTTCTTGGGTCTCCTAGAACGTTCTTGGGCTTTCCGGAGAGATCCACTATCTTCTAGGGAGTTTCGCCATCTCCTAGAATGTTCTGGAAGCTTCCCGCATAACCTTGGCCCGTACAAGGTCATGCAAATTCGTCTCGGTGGGACGCAAACTTTTGTGCATGACAAAAGGCTCTCCACCATTGTTCTTTCTGAATTTATTGATATAGTGCCACAAGGATACGAAGTTGTCCTCTGGGGTTGCGGCATAGGTAGACGACTCGACATCCGGAGTCGACAATGGAGTTGGGTAGGAAATGGAATGGGATATGCGTAGCCAGGAGCCTCGGGGAGGGTATCGAGAGCATGTCCGGGACTCTTACACCGTCTCCATTATACAACTCGCCTTCAAGGAAAGGAACACACTGGTGGAGGTTGAGTGTGGCCAAGTTGTGGGTAGAGGAGGGAGAAGAAGTGCGGTTGACGGTCGCAAAGAGTAGAGCCTTGAGCCATGTCGTTCCAGACTTGGGCAAGCTGGTCATGATGATGTCAGTAGGTCTGGCCTCGAATAGTTTCTGGACCATCATGGCTGCGACCATGGCGGGTATTGGTTGAAAGAAGTCGTCGTGGAAGCAGGGTCCATAAAGGAGCACCCCTCGATGATCGGGAGGCTCGACACGAGGTCGCGACATTGTTGGTATAGCCTTTGGTGGCCATCTCCCTCGTGCTCTTGCTCTGTTTGTCGAGGAGGGAGGTGGGATTGTTCCATGGAAGTGTACGTAGAAGGTTTCAGAGAGAGAGAGAGAAACAAATTTATGTTGACATTTCCACAGTACAGCTTGAGTGGTTCATGTGTCAAGCATACATTATATTAACATAAATACGAACTGAAAAATACTTTATGTACCTCCAAAATGTACCTCCTTTATGTCCCTCCGTCACGTGGCATTCTTTTTATTGGCTCATGTCTTCCTCCAACTCTTCCTCCTATTTAGTTGGGTCAATAGGACAGCGCCATGTGGCGGAGGGACATAAAAGAGGTACATTTTGGAGGTACAAATAGCATTACTCATACGAACTCCTATTATTTTCGATAATAATATTTTTCTAAAGGTTGGACAGTCACAGTCCAATGGGATATTAAGGACCTGTTTGGTTTTTTGTTTAAACTTAGTTTTCTGAGTTTAAACTATAGTGTTGACAGAAAACGTGTTTGGTTAGGTACACCCCAATAATTGCTTTCCAAATTTTTTTTTTCAAACACAACGTTTAAAACTTGTTTTTAGAAACCAACTGAAACATGTTTTCTCAACAATCATTCCAAGTTTGCAGCGGGCCCCACCCACAAACCCTTCCCCTAACTTTTTTTCTCTCTCCTCACTTTTCTTTCTCTAAAGGAACCAGCTCTCTCCTCCAGAGAAAAGTCGTAGCGACGACCAACCTTCATCCGTCCGCCTGGTCATCGACGACGACCTCGACTGCCTTGTCGAGCCGAGGACCTCGCTTGGTCGTCGTCGACGACCTCGACCGCCTCGTCTTCGTCGACCTAGGGTTAGGGTTAGGGTCGACCGCCTCGTCCTCGTCGACCTCGACCATCGTCCTCGTCGACGTGCGGTGGCAGTTGCGTAGGCGGAGGAGGAGCGCTGGTGCAGGTGCGGTGGCAGCTGTGTAGTCGACCGACCTCGACCATGGACGTCGTTGGTGATTTTTTTTCTTTTGTTGCCAACAGGATCCACGAGTGCAGGTCGTATTCTATGCATAGGTTCGTGAGGGAGGAGCTCGGCGCCAAGTTCCTGACGGCGGAGGAGGTCCGGTCGCCAGGGGAGGAGTTCGACAAGGTGTTTGTTGCAATTTCACGGGGGAAGGTAGGGTTTGTGTCAGACACGAACAGGACAGAAGGGATTGGATCTGGAGAGTAGGATCTGTGACGGACACTAATTGAGTGGACATGATACAAATATTTTATTGCACATGAAAAAATTATTTTATTGGACAAGATATAAAATTTTAATAAAAATTATTTTCATAAAATATTTTACCAAACAGAATATTTAAAAAATTTATTCCATAAAACCATTTTTTAGATGAAAGTAACCAAACATAAAGTCATAATTTTTACACTCAGAAAACAACTTTATAACTTACTTTCAAAAAACTGTTTTCTGAAAAAAATTTCAGAAAACATATCCAAACGGACCCTAAGTAACCCATGATCGGCACGCCGCTCCATAATTTTTTCAAAGACAATTTAAAAGATTCCCGATGCCCTCTTAATTATAGACAGTATTGGTTTTTGTTTTTCTTCCACAAATTATTTAATTTTATTTTAAAGGAAAATGAAGAACAAAGTCTATAGTACTATCAAAGAAAAATAATAATGGAGACAATGACAAACAACGAAAAAAATAGTCGTTCAAAAAAATAATAATACAAACAACGATAAAATAATCACAATTACAATAATGTATAAGGAATAGTCATTGAAAAAATAATTTCATATCTTTTTAATCTTTATCATCCACATGGCCTATTTTCAATCTTGATATGAATTTCATATTTATAGATAATGAAGAGAAGAAGCTCATTTACATTAAAAAGAAAGAAAAAAGAAGGCTATGCTTCGTCTTTTCTCTTGCGTACATCAAGACATTGCTCTTAATCAAAATATTTTTACTTAGAATTATAACCTCATCACTTGAATCATCACCCCCACGCAGAAAGAAGCATGCATATAAGTTACATGGACTAAATCGTCATGGGTGGTGTGGCCACTCGCAAAAGGCACGATGGAGACCAAGTTAGTGCCTCAATTTTTTCATTTTCAACCTTTCTCGTAGACAAGTAATTGAACCAAATCTAACCTACGTTGCGACATCGCCAGTAATACACTGTCTAGACCTTAATATGAATTATGACAACAATAAATAAGCTATGTAAGACAATATGACATATTAACAAAAATAAAATAATGGAATCCAGAGAAGAACTAGAAAGCATACTAAGAAATATATGTTAGTATAAATTCTCAAACTCTGTATTTAGACTCTGAAATTAAAATATAAGTAAAATAAATAAAATGATACCAAGGCTTGAACTTGGTTCAATGTCCTTAAGACAATATTCGCCCCGCACTGGTGCTTACGGTTTAATGGCGATTAGTCTCCCAGGATACAACGGTTCTTTCCTTCGGTAGCAGCACTTCACACCGTAAGAACTCGTCGAAGCAATGTTGGTTGTCTCTCTCTCTCTCTCTCTTAGACTAACTAATACAATATTGATGAATTGAATGAATGCTTGAATACTCCAAACAAATGTGTATTTATAGAAATAAATAGACACGATGGAAAGGGCACACCTTTCCAATAAATAGATTCGTACACATTTTCCAATAAAAAGATTCGTACACCTTTTCATAGATTTGTTGATAGAAAAAATTGATATTATTATTATAATAAATATACATTCACATTTTCCTACAATCCCCACATGAATGAATATTTGACTGTGTACAATGTAGACACCATACAGACACCTTACAGACAAGATGCAGACATAAGAGAGAGAGATCGTTTGAAAAGTTATTGTACCAGGATAGGTAGCTTTTGGCCTTGAACCTTCCCTTGTAAATATTTATCGAGTTTACTAGTTATCCAGTGAACTTGATGTCTTGAACTGTTCAACTTTTTCTTGTAAACTTGAGTCAATAAATATCACACAACTTCTTTCCGACCAATATTGCTTCTATTGTTGTATTCATTTTGGCCCTTGTTTCACTTAACAAAATGCCTAAAAATTGGCTTTTGAAAGAAAACGAGAAAAAGTACCAAAATACAAATTGTTCTGGGAAGTATTGCTATGGAAGTCTGATCTGAGAGCGATCACTTTGTTCCTTGGACCATATGATAATGATGAAGAAAACTGCTTGAAGAAGACGAACAATCGGAAGAACTAAGTCACCGGAAAGGTATCGAGCAACGGCACTGATGGCACAGTTGAATGCTTTCTTGCTTTGCTTCACCCTGTTCTTGAGAAAAAGTTGAAGAAATGCTTCTGGGAATATCACTCTGAAAATATGAGTTTTCTCATAATCTCCTCTCCTGTCTCTATTGATCTCTTGATGTTGTCTGTGTTGAAAATAAGTCTATTTATAGACTTAACCCTTTGTGCGTAAAAAACAACAAAAATGGGTTTCTATGCGAGTAACTGTCACCTACGATGTAAATCATCCTCTACGCTCGGTGACACGTGTCCCATGTAGAGTTTTGATCTCTACGCATGATAACACGTGTCCCACTTCTTCAACAAAATGGGGAAAGCACGTACACACGTTCCTCGATAAGTATGGCATGAAAGCCACGTAAGCAAACCACGTTCCCATGTAGTCAGAAAAGCTCGAGCGTAAAAATGACCCAAAATATACTCCCTGCGTAAAGTAGCAGACTGACGTAAAATAGCCCAAAATAAGCTTCCAGCGTAAAGTGGCTAAAAATAGCTTTGAGCTTAAAGTTAGCTCAAATAAACTTTACGCACACAATAGCCTTGAGCGTAAAAGCTCGAAATAGCTATCGTGCGTAAAAGAAGCTATTTTTTGGGTGTAAAGTTAGCCCATCTGCACACTAAACGAAAAGCTTTGGGCTCGGTGAAAAGATTTTCTCGGCTTCTGTGCAATCCTGCTGTCAGAAAATCATTCTATCAGATCAAATCACTCGCATTAAATGCGGCCTGACAGTCTGTCCCCGACGTAAATGTGGAAGATAACTCTCGCGTAAAAGCTTCTCGCGTAGAGAATATCATGCGTAGAGAGTAGCTCGCATAAATCAGCTTGCGTAGAGTAGCTTGCGTAGAGTCTGACTTCGTTTGAATTGCGTAAAGTTCTCAACTTCTTTGACTTAGTCCATGAAGCACTTTTTACGCTCCTACAAGACTGTCACGACCCGTAGCCGCTTTTCGGATACGAAGCGTGTCCAAGTCCAGCCTACGCCGCAGTGTCGATGGTAGAACGCTGTCTATACTCACTAGTCATGGCAATCTAGAGTCACAGGAAATCTATATCTTATCCACAGAATAATCATGTCACGATCAAGATCAAAGAAAAATACAAGAACTGAACAATAATGAATATAACTGAATATCAAGAATCAATGTCACGTCCGGTGGACACAAATCCACTACCAATAGACGGAAAAATAGAGAAATACAAGAAATGAACCAACTGAGTACAACCTGCTAACCAAGGCAATCCCAATTGTAAACTCCGCGATCTGGTGCTAACTCAACCCACTCGTCTGTTCCTGACTCAAACTCGGCTAACCTGAAGAGATCATCAGGTCCTCAAAGGACTAGCAAGATACATAAAAACGAGCCTTTCTAACAGTTTATTATGCATGTAGAAAATACAGAATAGACAAGTAAAACTGAGCAATGAATAAAGCACAAATCTATACACTATCTACACATAAATGAACTGTTGAACAAGGACTAGAGAACTCATGTCAAGATGTCAACGGATAACCGAAATGAATACTCAAACCCTCGTCCCTAGCGTGGACTCGCAGGTTTGAACAACTACTAACCCTCGCCCCTAGTGTGGACTCGCAGGCTAGCATCACCCTCGCCCCTAGTGTGGACTCACATGTGTAAAACATATACTACTAACCCTCGTCCCTAGTGTGGACTCGCAGGCTAGCATCACCCTCGTCCCTAGTGTGGACTCGTAGGTTTGAACTACTAACCCTCGCCCGTAGTGTGGACTCGCAGGCTAGCATAAGACACGGATAACTACTAACCCTCGTCCCTAATATGGACTCGCAGGTTAGCTTCAAGGTTCAAGACACGGAGGAAAAAGCAGTTCGGTTCACGACTCACGACACGACTCAATCAAGGCTCAATGGATACGTCCAATAAGATATAAGGCTAACTGTGAACACGGTCTACATAACAATGATACAAGTATATAAACAGGATATGAAAAGGTACATGGCAAAATATAAGAAAACTGGATAATAATAAAGAGACAGTGCATGTAAATAAAGCTGTGTAGAAAGGCAAGGTATACTTGCCTGTGGTCCTGAGCGGCGGATACAGGTCACGTATTGAGTCAAAGTCCAAGGAACCTGGTTATGCATTAATTATAGTCAATACATGAGTTTAGATTAAGAAAACTACTTTTGAAATTGCTAATCTAAGTACATTCTTCCTTGTTCCACTACCTACCACACACACTCGACTATAATAGAGGTACCCCCTTTTGCTTACATATCTAATTCCTCTTATAACCTATAGTCAATATCACTACTTGAACCTAACCACTACTGGTATTGGTTTAATACTAACTCTAGCACAATGAGCTCTGATATTAGGACTGCAATTGGGCTGATGATACTGAAATGACTGCCTAATGAACTAGATAGAGGTTGATACTGATTTATATGCATCTAAGCTACTGTATTCAACTGAGGTTAGGTCTTCTCAGTGTTGCACTTGGATTCTGATTTATTCCCACTATTTGGTTCCCATAACTGATATCAAATATCACAGCAACTCTTGCTTAACCTCTTCCTTGATCACCTGGGCTGACCACATTACCCTCTTATAGGCTCTACACTCCTGTAGGAATAAGCAGTATGATGTACAACAATGGCCCCCATCAACATGTTGCCCTATTGATTCACCATCACTATGACACTCAACCTACCTGTCTCATACATAGCAGTCCCTTCCTTGTGACTTACCCTATCCTATTAAAGGTAGATACTACAATTTTAAGGTGAAGGACTGATATATCATAGGATCCCCTATAGTTACTCAACTCACTGTTTACTTACACTCTGTATTCCTAGTACCACCTGGTAATATCTGAGACACCTCATTTATACTCTGGTACGGGCTTGATACAAGTACCTGTAGGGTTCTCAAATACAAGACATCAATATGCCTGATATTCAAAGGAATGGCCTATACTTATATCTATTTGCAGTTTGTTACATGCTGCCCTGTCCTGTAGGTTCTGTAGGATACCTGGGTCATATAGCCTGGGTAAAACTCTCCATCAATGCTCACTGACAACTAGAAACTGTCCCCTTTTTACTAGAAACACATTTGATTTTATATCTGTCCTGCTCTTCCAATGGTCTCGGCCTAGGTTACTAAGGTCTATGTTGTCTTTGTCAAGTTGGTACAAAGGAAGGTCAAATCTTATGAAGATATATTGGATACGATGAGGCATCTAACCAGGACAGTTCATGTCTACTTGTATCTTGCTGGCTACCCCCTCTAAGTACAGACATCCCTAGGTGCAACTAGGATGTGATGACTTTATGTCAGAGTAACTTAACGTGTATGTGTGTCTTGGCCAACTAGTTCTCAGGATGTCCTTTCTTCATACAGGGAACGAGCAACAGTTCAAGGTAGTAGCATTATATTTGCTATGTTCCCCAGGTTGTCAGATCAACTCAGTATCACTCAAAAAGATATCTAATGGCTAAGAGGCATGGTTCAAAGTTTGGATATTAAGGACTATTAGTGATGTCAATGGAGGCTGTGTTGTGTCTAACATGCTTTCATGATGACACAGCACCCAAGTTTGTAATAGTAAGGTCGCATGCAAATCACCAAATACTCAAACATGCTTCCTCGAGTTGGACGTCGTGTGGGCAACGATCTCCCAATCTTTTCTTCTCCTTGGCAGCCCTCTCTTTCTCTCCTTACGTGAATCACGAATTTAGAGAAAATTTCAGATTTCTGATCAGTAATCTGGCGGCCAGAGAATAGAGGATATATATAGGCTACGACAGGGACCATGAGGAGAAATTAGGGTTAGGCCTCCTAACGGATCTGGATATCCCGTGTTCTGCCCGAACACACAATCCAGGCCCATTAACAATAGCTCGGTCCACTAATGAGCTATTGTTGTACTACCTCCCTAATCCTAAATTATGTTTGTGGGCTCCTTTTATTATATGCTCGTTTGGCTCCCCATGTTAAGATATCGTATGTCCGTCGATCAAATTAATTTACTGACAACTATATTAATTCGATATCTTTTATCCTTAAGTATTACCGCTCAACTTTATTTGTCATGTCGGATATAATCCACCTGCAGGGTTTACATGACAATCCTTATGAGCTCCTTAAAAGGACATCATCAACCCGATGTATCGGGACATGGATTCCATTTATAATCAACAGCCCATCATACATACAATGTTATTACCCAATTCACAGAGGTTGTTGATCCATAATGAATCTCACTCTTTTATGAGTCAAAGTAATGCACACTGCATATATATGTCCGTTATTATATCCGAATTAAGAGCACAAGCATCCATAATAACAGAGGTGTTTGTTCTCTTATGTAGTCAGTACAAAGAGAATAACCTCAAGTGGTCCTGTTCAATACACACAAAGTGTACTAGTGTAAACCTATAGTCAAGATAGACTAATACCAGATTACACTACAACCTTTCCAATAGATTGTCCAAGTCCATCTAGGTTGTGAACTATTTACATACTCCATAGGAAACTGATAATATGATCTTCTGTGTGACACCACACACCATATTATCTACAATATAGAATATCAGACATTTGTATTAACACTTGCAATAAATACAATATGTAAATATTTGTCCATATGATTCTCATTCAAAATTTAAGGAAATAAGGTTACTACAAAAGTGATGCTTTTAGTATATAACCCTAACACAGCCATCCTAAACAAATTGCTCTAAACTAGCATGAGCGTATTCATACATCTCCCCTCCTAGATGTACAGTTAGTCAGCACATCGACTTGATGAGTTGTATGTGCACGAGTATTCCAAACAAGTTCGACACCTATTCATCTTTAAACACAGGCTAGTTTATACCCAAATCCCCTTGTAACCAAGGCATTCACCAAGCCCGCACCTATCTACCTTTCCTGTTTAAGCTACTCTGCTCTCAGTCTATTTTTTTCAAATGCAGATCATAAACAAGGTTCAAGCGATGATGCATGTCATAAACACATACCATTGTTTTCCCATTCCTTATAAACCGCTACCAGTTTTGCCCCACAAGGCTGATATATGCATGCCCTTAACTCTGCTTACCCGAGTCTAATCCTATCCTCATTAAACTACAGTTGGTGATTGCTAAGGCAATAATGATAGCCTTTCCTCGCCCAAAACAGAGCAGTGCCTTGCTTGGCTGGCACCCATCTCCTATCCTACTCATATCATCGAATTAACCTTCTTAGACATTTTCACAAATATCCATACTACGCAGGTCACAGACAAATAATTTAAAGGAACGAAATGTCACGACAACATCGAAAAAAGAATGACCAGTTCGAAGAATCGATGCTTGCTCGACGATTCCCCAACGAGTTGTCTTGGCTTGAGAGGGGAGGAACTTGCGGCAGCAAGTAGAAATTGTTTTGCTAGGGTTTTTGAGAGAATGATGCTACATCTCTTCATATTTATATATCCCATTTGATAACTGGAGGTGGTGAGGAGATAGGATGGAAGGATTCCGAATTGATTTTGTTATTTGAATTCAATTTGAATTCATATATGGCAGCTGATGGTTCGGTTAAAAGGGCTACATGAATTCTACCTTTTCCAATAAGGCCCATGTCCTAATACTTTTATTACTCATGGTACTTTATTAATATTTCAATAAAACAAAAGTAAAACACCACCAATATAGGCAAATTGAATTAAATAAAAAAAATATAAGAGGATAAAATTTGGTCAAGGGGTTGACAACTCTACCCCCCTTAAATAAATTTCGTCCTCGAAATTTAATGAATCATGATCTATTAGAATGGAAAGTCTAGAATAAATTGCTATTCGAATTTAAACAATTCAATCAAGAAAATATAGGTCTATCTACGCTACTACTGTAATTCTCTACTGAAAATTTCCACCAGCTGCTCCTTGTGGTGTCGCCGTATCTTCTGCGATCATGGCAAGGCTCGCCCTCCTTCTGCGGTTGGTAGTGGTGGGGCACTTGCGTTCTTCTGGATCCACAAGTCCAACACAACCCTAATCTGCTGCGACAATTTTCTTGTATGTGGCCTTTCTTCGAGCAATGCTGACAGATGGGAATGTCTTGGACTGGGCGTGGGGCTGCTTGTGGTTGCTGCTGATGCGGCTGTGCTGAGGTCTTCTCAGAAATGTTGGGGCATTTTGCTGGTGCTGTTTGGTTGTTGCCTCCTCCGAATGCGTCTCGATTCCTCTTCGGCTTGTGACTCAGCTCCTCTTCTACAGCTTGGGCGACTTCTAGAAATTTCTCGTATGTGGCGGCTCGACTGGTGGCGATGGCTAGATGAATCTCGTGAGATAGTCCTTTTCTGAATCGTCGTGCCTTGTCTTCAGGGGTGCTGACCAAGTTCTCCACGAAGTGGCTGAGGCGAGAGAACTCTGAGGTGTACTCGTCGACGGTATGGTTGCCCTGCTCTAGGTGCTCGAACTGACTCACCAACGCCTTTCGTGCAACAAATGGATAGAATTTTCTCTTGAACAGTCGCTTGAACTCCTCCCAAGTCACGTCTGGAGCAGAAAATCGGGGCTCGCCTTGGTACCATGTCCGCGCGATATCGAAAAAGCTGTCCACTAACTGACTCAATCTTCAACTCTTCTGGAACTCGGGCCATCTTCAGATACCTCTCCACGTTCTCCAGCCATATATCAGCGTAGACGATCCCCTCTGTCCCATGGAACGGCATGGGCCTAAAGTCCATGAAGTGCTTGGGATTCCCCGGGCGCTGTCGCGGAGCATCTCGAATCTGAAGAGCTTCTCTCAGGGTGTCGCAAAAGATGTTGGCCTGCTGCTGGAAAATTCCCAGGAGGGTGAGGCTGTCCAGTGCCAGTGGCGGGGGCAGAGCAGGTGCTGGATACATCATCGAGGCTGGATACATCGCCGGTGGTGGGTGCATGGCAAATGCTGGATGCATTACTGGTGCTGGGTGCATGGCTGGTACTGGACGTGGAACCCCTGGCGGTGGAACAGATACGGGTGGCAAACCGGGTGCTGGTGGTGGAGTCTACGGAGGAAACTGCGGAGGTGGCGGAAAGTCATCTCTGCGGAATCTTGAGAACTGCGGCTGCGACGGATTGCCCATATAAGTGAGCTGGCCTCCTTGCATTGGTGGGGTCATGTACGTAAAAAAAGCCTCATGTAGCCGATGGAGTATTCAGTGCAGCGTTGTTCCTGTCTTGAGAGTTCATCTTAACTGTAACAAGAGTAAACAATTTAGCCGTTGAAGAGATTTCCAAGCAAGATGCAAGTCAAGGATTTAATGAAATCAAGGATTAAGTATTAATAAGGAGTCAAGACATGTGGATGAGATCCTAAGTGTCTAATCCTATTCGCAGGCTCACGACGGTACAGTGACGTAACCGAAGTGATTAACGTTGACCAGCATAGGCCACCAAAAAAATTTGTCACGACCCGTACCCGTTTTTCGGATACGAAGCGTGTCCAAGTCCAGCCTACGCCACAGTGTCGGCGGTAGAACGCTCTCTATACTCACTAGTCACGGCAATCTAAAGTCACGGGAAATCTATATCTCATCCACAAAATAATCATGTCACGATCAAGATCAAAGAAAAATACAAGAACTGAACAATAATGAATATAACTGAATATCAAGAATCAATGTCACGTCCGGTGGACACAAATCCACTACCAATAGACGAAAAAATAGAGAAATACAAGAAATGAACCAACTGAGTACAACCTGCTAACCAAGGCAATCCCAATTGTAAACTCCGCGATCTGGTGCTAACTCAACCCACTCGTCTGTTCCTGACTCAAACTCGGCTAACCTAAAGAGATCACCAGGCCCTCAGAGGACTAGCAAGATACATAAAAACGAGCCTTTCTAACAGTTTATTATGCATAGAGAAAATACAGAATAGACAAGTAAAACTGAGCAATGAATAAAGCACGAATCTATACACTGTCTACACATAAATGAACTGCTGAACAAGGACTAGAGAACTCATGTCAAGATGTCAACGGATAACCGAAACGAATACTCAAACCCTCGTCCCTAGCGTGGACTCGCAGGTTTGAACAACTACTAACCCTCGCCCCTAGTGTGGACTCGCAGGTGTAAAACATATACTACTAACCCTCGTCCCTAGTGTGGACTCGCAGGCTAGCATCACCCTCGTCCCTAGTCTGGACTCGCAGGTTTGAACTACTAACCCTCGTCCCTAGTGTGGACTCGCAGGCTAGCATAAGACACGGATAACTACTAACCCTCGTCCCTAGTATGGACTCGCAGGTTAGCTTCAAGGTTCAAGACACGGAGGAAAAAGCAGTTCGGTTCACGACTCACGGTACGACTCAATCAAGGCTCAATGGATACGTCCAATAAGATATAAGGCTAACTGTGAACACGGTCTACATAACAATGATACAAGTATATAAACAGGATATGAAAAGGTACATGAAAAAATATAAGAAAACTGGATAATAATAAAGAGACAGTGCATGTAAATAAAGCTGTGTAGAAAGGCAAGGTATACTTGCCTGTGGTCCTGAGCGGTGGATACAGGTCACGTATTGAGTCGAAGTCCAAGAAACCTGGTTATGCATTAATTCTAGTCAATACATGAGTTTAGATTAAGAAAACTACTTTTGAAATTTCTAATCTAAGTACATTCTTCCTTGTTCCACTACCTACCACACACACTCGACTATAATAGAGGTACACACTTTTGCTTACATATCTAATTCCTCTTATAACCTATAGTCAATATCACTGCTTGAACCTAACCACTACTGGTATTGGATTAATACTAACTCTAGCACAATGAGCTCTGATATTAGGACTGCAATTGGGCTGATGATACTGAAATGACTGCCTAATGAACTAGATAGAGGTTGATACTGATTTATATGCATCTAAGCTACTGTATTTAACTAAGGTTAGGTCTTCTCAGTGTTGCACTTGGATTCTGATTTATTCCCACTATTTGGTTCCCATAACTGATATCAAATATCACAGCAACTCTTGCTTAACCTCTTCTTTGATCACCTGGGCTGACCACATTACCCTCTTATAGGCTCTACACTCCTGTGGGAATAAGCAGTATGATGTACAACAATGGCCCCCATCAACATGTTGCCCTATTGATTCACCATCACCATGACACTCAACCTACCTGTCTCATACATAGCAGTCCCTTCCTTGTGACTTACCCTATCCTATTAAAGGTAGATACTATAATTTTAAGGTGAAGGACTGACATATCTTAGGATCCCCTATAGTTACTCAACTCACTGTTTACTTACACTCTGTATTCCTAGTACCACCTGGTAATATCTGAGACACCTCATTTATACTCTGGTACGGGCTTGATACAAGTACCTGTAGGGTTCTCAAATGCAAGACATCAATATGCCTGATATTCAAAGGAATGGCCTATACTTATATCTGTTTGCAGTTTGTTACATGCTGCCCTGTCCTGTAGGTTCTGTAGGATACCTGGGTCCTATAGCCTGGGTTAAACTCTCCATCAATGCTCACTGACAACAGGAAATTGTCCCCTGTTTACTAGAAACACATTTGATTTTATACCTGTCCTGCTCTTCTAATGGTCTCGGCCTAGGTTACTAAGGTCTGTGTTGTCTTTGTCAAGTTGGTACAAAGGAAGGTCAAATCTTATGAAGATCTATTGGATACGAGGAGGCATCTAACCATAACAGTTCATGTCTACTTGTATCTGGCTGGCTACCCCCTCTAAGTACAGACATCCCTAGGTGCAACTAGGATGTGATGACTTTATGTCAGAGTAACTTAACGTGTATGTGTGTCTTGGCCAACTAGTTCTCAGGAAGTCCTTTCTTCATACAGGGAACGAGCAACAGTTCAAGGTAGTAGCATTATATTTGCTATGTTCCCCAGGTTGTCAGATCAACTCAGTATCACTCGAAAAGATATCTAATGGCTAAGAGGCATGGTTCAAAGTTTGGATATTAAGGACTATTAGTGATGTCAATAGAGGCTGTGTTGTGTCTAACATGCTTTCATGATGACACAGCACCCAAGTTTGTAATAGTAAGGTCGCATACAAATCATCAAATACTCAAACACCAGCCATCCTAAACAAATTGCTCTAAACTAGCATGAGCGTATTCATACATCTCCCCTCCTAGATGCACAGTTAGTCAGCACATCGACTTGATGAGTTGTATGTGCACGAGTATTCCAAACAAGTTCGACACCTATTCATCTTTATACACAGGCAAGTTTATACCCAAATCCTCTTGTAACCAAGGCATTCACCAAGCCCGCACCTATCTACCTTTCCTATTTAAGCTACTCTGTTCTCAGTCTATTTCTTTCAAATGCAGATCATAAACAAGGTTCAAGCGATGATGCATGTCATAAACACATACCATTATTTTCCCATTCCTTATAAACCGCTACCAGTTTTGCCCCACAAGGCTGATATATGCATGCCCTTAACTCTGCTTACCCGAGTCTAATCCTATCCTCATTAAACTACAGTTGGTGCTTGCTAAGGCAATAATGATAGCCTTTCCTCGCCCAAAACAGAGCAGTACCTTGCTTGGCTGGCACCCATCTCCTATCCTACTCATATCATCGAATTAACCTTCTTAGACATTTTCACAAATATCTATACTACGCAGGTCACAGACAAATAATTTAAAGGAACGAAATGTCACGACAACATCGAGAAAAGAATTACCAGTTCGAAGAATCGATGCTTGCTCGACGATTCCCCATCGAGTTATCTTGGCTTGAGAGGGGAGGAACTTGCGGCAGCAAGTAAAAATTGTTTTGCTAGGGTTTTTGAGAGAATGATGCTACATCTCTTCATATTTATATATCCCATTTGATAACTGGAGGTGGTGAGGAGATAGGATGGAAGGATTCTGAATTGATTTTGTTATTTGAATTCAATTTGAATTCATATATGGCAGCTGATGGTTCGGTTAAAAGGGCTACATGAATTCTGCCTTTTCCAATAAGGCCCTATCCTAATACTTTTACTACTCATGGTACTTTATTGATATTTCAATAAAACAAAAGTAAAACACTACCAATATAGGCAAATTGAATTAAATAAATAAATAAAAAATAAGAGGATAAAATTTGGTCAAGGGGTTGACAAAGACCTCCTTCAAAGTTTTCAAATTTTTTTCAAAATTTGAAATACTTTGAACAGAAGCGTAAAATTCGGGATTTTCAACAGTCAGCGTAGAATTCGGGATATCCAACGGTCATCTGCGTAAAAGTTGGGATATCCAACATTCAGCGTAAAAATCGGGAATTCGAACCGATTCAAAATTCTCTATAAATAGGGTTGTTCGAATAGAGATAGAACTTTACTTTGTCTATCGTAATCCCGATCTCTTTGTTCTTCTTCTCGTCTTTCTCTCTCACTTTAAATCGATGGTCCCCAAGAAGACCGCCGCCGACAGCAAGGGCAAGAAGCCCGTCGTCGATTCATTATCGGCCGACCGTGCGAAAACCCCTGTCCCATCATCAACGACGCCTCAACAGAGCAACCCCGTCGTGGCGTCGGCAATGAAGGGTAAAACACTGAACTTCGGTCGCAAGTTCGTCGGAGAAGAAAACCTGAGTCACTTCACGTCCACGTTATGCGTGTCAGCGTAAAAAATGAAATAATTAAATACGCCTACGTTATACGTGTCAGCGTAAAATTAAGAAAATAAGCCCACATCTATACGTGCCAGCGTAAATTTCAAAATACGCTCACGTTAATACGTGTCAGCGTAAAATTAAGAAAATACGCCCACGTCTATACGTGCCAGCGTAAATTTCAAAATACGCTCACGTTAACACGTGCCAGCATAAAATTCATAATACGCTCACTTCAATATGTGCCAGCGTAAAATTCACAATACGCTCACATCAATATGTGCCAGCATAAAAATTAAAATACGCTCACGTCAACACGTGCCAGCATAAAATTAAGATACGCTCATGTCAACACATGCCAGTGTAAAATTCACAATACGCTCACATCAAATATGTGCCAGCGTAAAAATTCATAAGTGAAAAGACTTTTTGTAAAACAAAGAACTGTTTCACTTTAAAAGTTTTTATCAACTTTATAAGCGTAAAACTTGTATAGTCAGAGTCTTTTTATGCGTAAAACTCAGACTAAATCATCTGCGTAAAAATTTTAAATTAGGTTTTCACTAACTTGATTTTTTTTCTTTTTCTTTTGGCAGTGGATTTGCAAATTCACCCACTTGCAGAAGTGTTTGGCTCATCAGCTGGTATGATGGGCTCAAATTATTTGGAGAACCTGTCCCACGTTGAGTTTCCCCAGTCGAACCCAGAATATCCTGCAGAAAGGGCACAACTGATAGCTGCACAAGGGGACAGGATGTTGCTGTCTATGATAAATGGAGAAGTGTTGACATCGCTAGATGGTCAACAATTTGCAAAGCCAGCTTTCCTATTCGGGGGTGCGATAGACTTCAAATCGCAAACACACCCCAAGAAGGAGTCTTGGGTGTTGAAGTTTGGAGATAGAGCCATGTACCTTCCCGACATGGATAGAGATTATCCATTGTCTGCATTCATCCATGCCACCCATCCCCGAAAGATGTTATGGAACCTGACTCCCAGCAGTCGTGGTAGACTAGGAAGGATCATCTTTAAGAGGGATAGAGCAAACGACATGGGCTACCACACCAGCACTCCCAGTGGTGGAGTTGTCCCCTTCACCGGTCTCTTGCCAGGATTTACTCCAAGTGAGGATTCTGCTCTGATTCAACCAGTGCAGACCCAAATGTTCATAAATAAGTTCATAAGGGCTGCAGTATTATATCCACAAGCCAACCCCAGACTACCAGGGTGGCTAACTCCATTTAGCCAGAACTGGATTCAGATCAGTGTCTGGATTATCAGGAACTTCCAGACAGAGCTAAAGGACATTGGCCTGTATGAAGCAGTGGCCTCCACCAGTCAGGGTATACCACCGAACAGCAATTTGTTCATAGCTCTGATGGAAATATATATCAGTTCTACAGGAACTTTTGCGACTCCAAAAGGTGAAATGGGTTTCGCACTTCACGAGATGCAATTTATCTCCAAGTTGCCAATGGGAGAAGCCCCATATGAAGAATATGTTCCCTCCAACAGGGAGCTAGCAGAGATAAGGGAGAAAAATCCTCAACTGGTTGAGGTATATGAAGAGTTGATGTGACACTACATGATTTGCACTACTATGCATGAGAGTGGATCTCATTTGGCGATCATCAACAAGTGGATAACATATCTCTTTTATCACAGGGATAAGATATCCAAAGATGATAAAGAAAGATTTCAGGAGAACAAAGCTCCATCCATCAACACTAGATCAACAATCCCTGCTGATAAAGTACGGGATATGATGATTGGCTACAAATTTCTGAACAAATATTTGTCCACCAAGACTGGGGAATTCTCTGCAGGAACTGAAGCCTTGAGTTTCCTCAGATATGGCAGCCATAAGATCTTCAAAAAAGCCTTGCTGGCAGGCTTTTTTTCTTTGTGGTTGAGAAGATGGGTTGTACCGGGAACCGGTACAGTTGATAGGTGTAGTGCCCCGTCCCTACATCGTGCCCCGTACTCTGTCCACGGGGTGCGCGAGAAAGGAACACTGTCGCTATCGATTCGGTCGGGACCGATAGGTCGGGATCGACCGAGTCGATCGAACGGGAATGGTTGAATTAAGATCCATTCCTCGTTATGGAATGTCTTCTTCGGAACCAAGTCCCATATTTAGCGGGTTGCGCCTCGAGGATTGACTCTGCGGCTGAGTCGGGAGAGACCTCCCGTTGCTCTGCTTTTTACGCCGCTTGCGTTGATTTTGGCTTTATTTTCTGAATACGTTTTCGTGAATGTTTTCGATGGTTTTCATGGCTTGCATTTCGAACTCATATTTCCTATCGAACTCCTTGAATAATGCAGTGTTCTAATCGGTTGCTTGTGCGATTTCAGGTAATCGCGTAGGCGACGTCTAGCACGATCGACAAGTTATCTTGCCGAAGTAAACTCAAGGCGAGTGGCTGACCCTTCTCTTCTCGACCCCTTCTTAGGTAAATCGATAGTATTGTTGTGGAAGAAATAATGAATGCAAGGGCACGGGCACGGTAAAATAATTAAGTTTCAAAGTGAACGAAGGCTATACCTTAATAACTGAATAATGTCTTAACTCGGTCATTGGACAACTTGTCGACAAGGAGAAAGTTTCCTCGAGCGACATCCCGGAGCCACGGGACCGACTCGGCCTAGGAGGAAACACGGTATAACTGTGCTGGATGATAGCACGGGTTAAGCGGGGACTTGCAGCGGGGCTCGCTACTTGTGCTACAAGGGCCCCGGTTAACAAAGCTATAAGTCCAGGATGGCTTGTGGTGTCAGTGACCAATCACACGTAATATTGTACTTGGTATGAAAAATGATAACAATTGACAGGAAAGAACATGGTAAGTCTCATAAGGCACGGCGCGGGCCGCCGTGGGTAAGTTTCAACGTAAATTTCATTATGCTTGTCATATGCTCGTTTGAAATTTATTAGGATGTTAGAAACATTCATACTCTAAGTCATATAAACTCTTCAACCAAATGAGAGCTTGGAACTTAAATAGCTACGCACCAGTACAAAGTGTAATGTTCTGATCCTCGCTCTCCACGCAGGTACCCCGAACCACGAAGGGCGTGCCACCTAAAAGCTCAAGGCGAAGTGAACCCTTTTGAAGCCTCGTCCGCGTGTGAAGGCTTGTATTTCTGAATTCCTTTTGAAGAAGACCCCGCACTCAGTCCAAAAGAAGATGACGACTCGACTCGCCTCGATAGCAGGTAGAAAGTGTTATGTTTTTGCTTGTAAAAAGAGGATGTAATGTATGGAACGACTATCTCATCGGCGTTCATTTTGTAAGTCGAGTTATGTTGTAGCCCGCGTGGCAATGAATGTAAATGAAGTCAATGTAAATAAAGTTTTATTATAAATGAAAAAGTCCACTTCTATTTCAAATGTGTCAATCAATTTCTCTGCGTACTCTAACTTGATGTTGTGTTTTGGATGACCTTATGACTACGCCTTGTGCGATCGTAACTTAGGTTCGCACGGCATCACGCCCGGGGGACAACTATCGATTCTACGAAATTGGGGCGTGACAATAGGATCCACCGAAATGTGTTATGGCCAGCGGTACGTTTAGTGTTTAAAGCCAGAATCAATCTGCTGTCGGCAATGGTGTGCCGCATCAACGCAGGTTTGAGGACTTTTTGTGAGAAACTGATCAATAATGCTCCTCATCAGAACGTATTCCCCAGGGTAGAAATGTCCTACACTTACCTTATGGACTGGTTATTGTATCACAATTGCAATTTGTTACCGCCAGGCCCTGGAGATGATACAGAAGCCTTCCTCCAGAAGTTCAGCAAAGTCACATGGACTGCCACGACAGTAGCTGATACCAGAGCAGTTTTGAACTATTCTTATGGTTGGAACTTCTTCAGTACCCGGCCTCCAGTTCCAGCCGACTGCTTCGATATTCAATTTGAAGATGAAGTTGAAGGAAGGACTTCATTGTCAACTCCAGTTTTCAGATGGCTACAGTGCATCAGATCTTCCCATCTGATGTACAGAAATGAAGACGGATGCGCATTTGAACCATATCTACAAAGCCAGTTCTCTCGCCAGTTCGGATATGACCAACTTCATGTTGGTAATCCTTCCACAAGTTTCTGTTATTATGGGAAACTGATTGATGGTGCAAGAGGTTGGAGATATTTTAGCACCGCCTGTACCGGTGCCAAATTTCGAATATCAACTGCTACCAGAACCACCGAGTTACGTATACTTCATAGGTATGCTCGCTTCTACGCTTCTATCCGTTCCTTCGCCCATGGCTACAACCTGAGAGGTAGTCTAAGATGGCCCAAGGAAGGGAATATTGAAGAACCAGTCAGGGTGCAATCAGACATACCTGACGATGCTGCTGTTCCAGATACATATCTGAAAGTAATTCCAATAGAAATGGGGAAAAAAGCTGCAAAGCCTATCATTATTGGCAAGACCCGTAAACGGAAACAAGGTGCAGCTGTTACTCTTCCAGAGAAGACCCCAGAAAAGAAGAAGAATGCTACCACTAAAAGACCTTCTAGATCAAGAGCTACTACCCCAGAGAGTGACACTCAGGTGGATGAGCCGTAAAATGTTGCATCTTCTTCAGTTCACCCTGGAGAAGGGTCCTCGGCCTCCCAACCAGCAGAGTCAACGAAAGCGATGACAGTCCTATCTCTGGGACGTCTCAGCTCAGTACTTCACTTGACTTTGCCACAAAAGGCACAAGTTGTTGAGGATGTTGCTCCAGTACATACCATTGATCGAGAGCTCATCCCATCTGATGAACTAGCTTTGGCTTTCGATGATGATGACTGGGATGGAGACTATGACTCGTACCTGGCACGTTCTGTACCTACTCCAGGTAAATATATATCACACAAAATCTATACAAGATTATGTATCATGATTTTGTGTATTAATTTATTTTTTGTTTAATTTGCAAGTGTCATCATTGCATCAAAGCTTGTGGCTCCTCCTCCTCCTCAAGAAGACATTTATGAGAAAAATGCAGAATCTGAGGAAGAGGAGTCTTCTTTAGAAGAAGAAGATGCTCAATAAGAATATCCTCAATCTATGGAGGTACAACATGAGTCAGAGGTGCAGGCTCAACCAGAATCATCTCTTCTTGTTGAGGGCGGAGATAAAGAGCAAACTAGAGTAGAAACTACTGTAGATAATGAAGTAGCTGCAGAGGAAGAGTTAGACTTCAATGCAGAATCAATTGTAGAAGGACTCACTACAACTGAGATACTTGAAGATCCTGCAGAGCCAGCAGCCAAAGAAGGTGATGAAGACATAGTCGAATCATCAACTGAAGCTGGGAAAGTTGTGATAGCATCCTCTGCTATTGCTACTGCTTCAGAAAAAGTTCTTGAAGAGACAATGCCCGAACCAGAGTCAGCTGCCATAACTACCATTCTACCAGCACCAATCACCGCCACAGAAACTCACGTAGTTTCTACTCCAGAACCGGCTGGAGTAACAAATGCTGAAGATACTGTCCCTGAAGCTCCTGGGGATCAGTTGGCCATAGTAGCAACGACAACAACAGCCTCATCTCAGTCTGCTACTAAGGTAACAACATCTGTCCCTAGTCTTCAGAGAAGAGATCTGTTAGACATTGCTGCAACTCCAAGCTCAAGTGCAAAAATAAATTTCTTAGTTGAGATTCATACTGATACTTTTTACAAGACTTTGGCAGCTCTGATAAAAATGGTCTTGAATAAGGGCCTTAGTTATGAAAGTCTGAAGGCGGCGATTGCCCTTACTATCAAAAATGTTGCCATGTTTAATGATGCAGCGAGAGCAGCGGCATTGGAGAAAGTCGTGGAGGGACTTGAACAGCCGATCAAAGAATATCAAAAGCTGTCAAGTGAGACCACTGAAAGTCTTATCCAAGAGGAGTACGACATTTTATCAGCTGAGTATCTCGCTCGAAAAATGACTTTTAATGAAGCCCTCCAGGACTACAGCATCAAGGTAGCCAAAGAAAAGGATTTTTTGACTGAAGCAAAATCCCAACTGAAGATTCAGAGAGAGGCCTATGAAGCTTCGAATATAAGAATTCATCAGCAGAATGATAGAATTCGCGAAGTCGAGGCTGAGCTGGCTCGCTTAAAGGCGGAGAGGGAGCAGATGATCGCAGCTCGGGACCAGCAGCTAACTCAAAGCTCAATTTTGGAGGAACAAGTCTTCGAGGCTGAGGCTACCATCAAAACCCTTGACGATGCCAAGGACAAGATGATAGTCACTTTTGCCGGACTTTCTTACATCTGTACTCCTGAAGCACGTTGTTCCGTAGCTACTAAGAATTTATTGAGTTTCCGTGAAAAATGTCTAGCGGAGCTACAAAAACTTCTTGAAGATGTCTCTGCTCCGCCTTAGGCGAAATAAAAAATTTTTGTAACCTTCCATCTTTTTATTTTGTAATATTTACAAAAAATGAATAAAATAGTTGTTTTATGATCCTATTATTTATTTTGTAATTAAATAATAGGTATGAGATAGAAAATACTTATCAGAGGTAATATGGACGTGACAAGTCTTCTAAAACTCAATAAATTATATATATCCAGAGGTAATATGGACATGATAGATAATGAATCTCATTTTCTGTTTAGAGTATACGATACTATCAGAGGTAATATGAACATGACAGATCGTAACAACCCCAAGAAAAATAGATTAATATCTATTCAGAGGCCAAAAGGACATGATTGATAGAAGAAGAAGTAGACTTAATATTTATTCAGAGGTCATAAAATATGGGAAATAATAAATCTCTCCCTTTTTTATTCAGCTGGTAAGACAGAAGATCAAAATTTTCTTTTAGGAGACAAGAGATCAGCTTAACCAAACATTGGTAGCTGGAGAATAAAGAAGAAATTTAAACATAATATTTCTTCAAGAATTTGCCATTGATCGGCATCATAAGCAAATCTCCATTAGGTTTAGACAACCTATAGGCACCATTGGAGAATACCGACTCGACTACATAGGGACCTTCCCATTTTGCTTGGAATTTCCCTTTGCTTTTATGAGTCATCACCATCGGTCTTCGAACAGCTAGGACTAGTTCACCGACTTTAAATACCTTCTCTTTAACTTTACAATTGAAAGTTCAAGATATGCGGGCTTGATAAAGTTCAATGTGCTGTTGCGCTTGAAGTCGCTTTTCGTCCAATCCTTCAAGTTCTTGAAGTCTTAACCGATCATTATTCTCTGTAGTAAGCTCATTAGCAATGGCTATTCTAAGAGATGGAATCTGAATTTCTAGTAGAAGAATAGCCTCACACCCGTAAACCAGTGAAAAGGGTGTAAAACTAGTAGAAGTTCAGACTGTTGTTCGGTAAGCCCATAAACATTCTCCAAGTTTCTCATTTCAATCACGTTTATTAGAAGAGACGAACTTTTTGAGAAGTTTGATGATTGTCTTGTTGAAAGCTTCGGCCAAACCATTAGCAGCTGGATTATAGGCCGTAGAAGCCAGATTTTGGATTCGATTCTTGTCACAGAATCGATAAAATGCCTGACTGACAAATTGTGGTCCATTGTCATGAATTATCCGTCGGGGAATCCCAAAGCGATAAATGACATGGTGTTTGATGAAACTAACCACATTTGACGTTTTTACTTCAATAAGGGGAATAGCTTCCGTCCATTTGGAGAAATAATCGGTTATAGCCAATATAAATCGATGTCCTTTGACAGAAGGAGGATTAATCAGACCAATAATATACATGCCCCAGGCTTTGAAAGGCCAAGAAGCTGCTGTAGGATGTAGGAATTCAGATGGTTGGTGAATAAAATTAGCATGAATCTGACATACTTTACACCGTCTAGCATAATCTACAACGTCTGCTATCATGGATGGCCAATAATATCCCATTCTTCGAATACGATCCTACAATTTTGGACCCGATTGATGAGCACCGCAGACACCATCATGAGCTTCACGAAGCATTTGCTTAGCTTCATTTTCAGAGAGACAACGTAGCAAAAGTCCGTCATAAGAACGACGATATAACATATGTAAGGAAGAATCATAGTAGAATCAAAATGAACGTCTCTTGACTGATGCAGCTTCTTTTGGATCTTCGGGTAAAATTTCATGGACCGTATAATCAATGAATGGACTTCTCCAATCCCTTTGTTGAGAACTTGATTCTGTAGTATAACTCTGTTCAATATGCAAGTTATTCTTTACACAAAATAAGTCCCTATCCAACAAAGTTATGGTATTTTGTCTTCTAATTGGAACAGCTAAGTCTGCAGCTAAACTAGCAAGAGCATCAGCTTCCAAGTTCTGAGAACGTGGTACGAATTTGATGAAGAATCCTTTGAATGAAAGGACCAATTCGATTACCACTTGATGATAAGGAATGAGGTCAGGATTTCTGACTTCATATGTCCCTCTGACCTGATTAACAATCAGTTGAGAATCTCCATAAGCTTCCAGGAACTCGATGTCCAATTGTTTTGCTATTTGGAGACCAATCAGCAAAGCATTATATTCTGCCACATTGTTGGAGCATGGCTCATTAAGAGAATATGCACGGTATATGACTATTTTGTCAGGAGAGACTAGGACGATGCATACTCCAGAGACAATATTGCCTTTAGGTCCAACCCATGATGCTCCATCAAAATATAGTTGCCAAATATCATCCTTCAAAGTCATGTTACAATCCACAACTTCATCTGGAATGTCCTCATATAGCTTCGATACTTCAGGTATAGGGTGAGCTGCTAAGAAATCAGCTAATGCTTGGCCCTTCACTGATTTTTGAGGTACATAGACCATATCATAAGGAGTGAGAAACATCTCCCAAGTGGCTAACCTAGAGTTATGAATGCTCGATTTTCTCATCAATATCTGAATAGGATTTATTCTGGAGATGACATGAATAGTCTGCCCTGACACATAATGTCGTGTCTTTTGAATAGCAAAAACCAATACCAGACATTCTTTTTCCACAGGAGTGTATATGTGTTCAGCTCCGACCATCATTCGGCTAAGATAATAAATTGCCTGTTCATGTCCTATATCACTTTTCTGTGCAAGAAGAGCACCAAGGGAATGATCTAAGGCTCGAACATATAGCAAAAATGGTCTTCCCACCACTGGGGGGACCAAAATAGGTAGATTTGTAAGGTATTGCTTGATGTCATTGAAGGCTTTCTGACATGCTTCATCCCAGACAAATGATACACCTTTCTTTAATAAACGGGAGAAAGGTTGACATCTTCCAGAAAGATTGGATATAAATCTCCTGATATAAGCAATACGACCTTAGAAACCACAAAGTTCTTTTAGATTACGTGGAGGATGCATTTCAAGAATCGCTTTGTTTTTGTCAGGATCAACATGGATACCCTGAGAAGTGATGACAAATCCCAAAAACTTGCCACTGGAAACCCCTAAGAAAGACTTAGTAGGATTCATCTTCAGTTGATGTTGGCGCATCAAATCAAATATTGTCTTCAAGTCTTGAATGTGATCATCTTTTGATCGACTTTTAACAGCAATATCATCTACATAATATTCAACTGTTTTCCGTAGATATTCTTGAAAGATGCTGCTCATGGCCCGTTGATACGTAGCACCAGCATTTTCAATCCGAACGGCATAACCGTATAGCAGAAAACTCCAAGGGGTGTACGAAAAGCGGTATGCTTTTCATCTCCTGGATGCATTTTAATTTGGTTGTATCCTAAAAATCCATCCATAAAAGAAATGCGTTCAAAACCACATGTATTGTCTGTCATGATATCGGTAATCGGAAGTGGAAATTTGTCCTTTGGATAAGCTGCATTAAGATCCCGAAAATCTATGCAAACTCTGACTTTTCCATTCTTCTTCATAACAGGAACAATGTTGGCCACCCAATCTGGATGTTGTTCTTTACGAACAAAGCCACATGTGATCAGCTTTTTGACTTCTGCTTCAATTGTGCCCATCATATCTGGTCAAAAATGCCACTGCTGTTATTTCACAGGCTTGGCATTAGGAAGAATATTGAGTTTATGAGTAGCTACTTTGGGATCTAGACCCGACATATCCTCATAACTCCATGCAAAGATATCGATATATTCTTTAATCAGTTGTATCAACTCTTCCTTTTCATCTTCGGAGAGGTTTTTACTGATGAATATTGGCTTAGACGCAGTTCCGTCTCCAACATCAATCTGGACAATTTCATCCTCTGTAGGTGGCTGTCGTTGTTCAAAATGAAGCTCCCATTGAGTGTCAATTTGTTGTGCCCAAGGGTCATTCTCAAATGGTTCTGATTCATCATTAGTTTGAACCATGTTAACTGAGAATATACACTCAGATTCATCATAATAGTCTCCCTCAGAATATGAGGATTGTAAAAAATTGGAAGAACATTCTTTTTTTATATCTTCCTTGCATATGTGGGGTGTATCCAATTCGATGAATTGGATTTCTTCTGAATCTGAAGATTGTGAAGAACTAGAAGAAAATTCTTCTTGTATATCTTCATTAAACATGTGGGATGGATCGTATCCCAACCTATGACGAGTTTTCTGGTAAAACGGATCACCACATAACGGTAACCGTCTACCCTTGCCTTGATTGAGACCTTGCATAGTCTTCAAATCATATCCCATATTCTGGATAATCTTGAGAGATTGTTGACTATATTTGTCGATTCGGATTTTTTCTTTATCTTTATCTCTAAGATCATCTGTCTGAATAACAGGGATATTTCTAGCCAGACCAAACACAATTTGGCACTTATTTTTCTTATCAGACGGAATCACGAAATAAGATTCTTCATGACGTCTATAAGTTACACAAGCTTGTGATGAAGCGGCTACAGAAAGAAAATAGGGGGAAGATGTTAGAAACCTTTGAGCATAAGGTCCAATATCGACATGAGGAGGAAAGAAATTTTCCTTATGGTCAATGTATAAGGATTTCTCTGTATTTATGTCATTTTTATGACGACTTTGATCATCAGAAGATAAATTCATTCTTTCAATGAATTTAACAGCCATGTACTCCAAAAGGAAATCTTCATTAATATTAGAAAGTACAGAATGATCAATATTTACATTATTTACAATTTGACTACTACGCTTCGGATTGATCATTAACGGACCGTCATCCGTCTTCTGCGTAGACTTGCCAAGGTTGATGATCAGTGGAGGTTCTGGATCATTCGTACGAGAAGTACGTCCTTTAACCTTGATCATAAGAGGTTGAACTTGGCTTTTGACTGGAATCTTCACAGCTTCCTCAGATGAGGTCCGAGTTCTTCCTTTAACCTTGATCACCAAAGGTTGATCATTGACAGGTTGGGGTTGGATTCGGCCTTTGACTTTAATCTTCAAAGTTTGCTTTTCCAGAGGATCTTTATTGACAGATTGATCTTCGGCAGGTGATTGATCTTCGGCCATTTCCGATATCTCCTTCACATGCTCCTACTTGTAGAGTATTGAATCAGAAAAATATGTTTCAACACACTTAAAGGGATTGATATCTGCAAATTCGGTCTTCACAACCCCTTGAGAATTCACGTACTTGAAGCATTGGTGGAGAGTTGAAGGCACAATGTTATGCTCATATATCCATGGTCTTCCAAGAAGGATATTGTAAGATACATCTGAGTTGATAACATAAAATGTTGCCATAGTTCGAAGATCACCAATTTGAATCTTCAGACGAGTCATCCCCTGTGGTTTACTCTTTCCAGAGTTGAAACCAACTATTGTAGTACTAGTGTAAGTCAAATCACTAGTAGGGATCCTCAAAGGTCGTAGCATACTTTGAAGAATTATGCTAATTGAAGACCTAGGATCGATGTAAATCCTGTCAATTTTTGTGGATTCAATATACCCAGTGTAGCACAGAGGCCTGTCATGCTTGTTATGCTTCAACAGTATATCTTCCTGTGTGAAGGTAATATTAGGAATTGCCTCCATCACACTATGACATTGTGGGCATGATACTGGTATATTTTCAGGACTCTTGAGTTGAGCTAAGCATGAATCAGCTTGTAGCAAAACTTCACTCAAAGTTTCGCGACTTTCTTTAGAAAGGCGAAGCAGCTCAAAGATCGAAAGTCTAGCCGGAGTATTAGCCAACTGGGCTAGAATGTCAAATTTATAGGGTTTTATCACTACCCCTTAATTTGTAGCAGATTTCAATGGGACGTCAAAATGCACTGCTTTCTATTTCCCCTTCTCAACCACAGATGGTTTAGCAGGAAGAGAAGATGATTGAGCTGGAACTGTTTCAGCAACGTCTTCTGCTTCTTTGGAAGATCCCTCATAATCTTTATGGTAATCTTTCCCAGATCTCGTACCAGCAAAGGTCTCTTCTTTAGACTCAGGGAAATGAAGTACCATATTGCAGGATTTAGTCTTCTTTCTCTTAGTCTTTTTCTTGTGAGGATTTTTATAAGGAACCTCAAAACCCAATCCGAGAGTGGATTTTTGACTTTGAAGTTGTAAAGGAAGTTGCATTCCTTTATCATAATTCAAGCCTTCTGCCTTTTAAAAGTCATAGCCCATCTTTTTTATGAGATGGATTGATTGCTGACTATACAAATAAATGGGTAGCGGACTTTCAATAGATGGTTTAACAGAGGAAGAAGAGACAGAAACATCTATAACTACAGGAGAAGGAGGCATAGAGACTTCTGTAGAAGGAGGAATAGAAACCTCTGTAGCCACAGGGAAAGGAAGAATACTCGGGACAGAAGGAAAAATCCCTGTAGGAGCTTTTTCATAAGCAGCAAAAACCTGTTGTGCCCTGTATAAAGGGACACTATTCATTGCTAGCCATTGTCGATGAGTAAGCTTGAGTTTAGTAGGAGGAGCCAAACTTGGAGGACATATATTCAAATCCTTCAGTCTATCCTCCAAAGGAATGCCACCCCATAAATGATCCAAATCATCATGGTCTGGGGTTAAAACATGAGAAATCATGTTGCAGGTTCTGACTTTTTTACCTTTCTTAGATTTTCAAGTTTTACCTTCATTCTCCATTTCAGGCACTAAATTAGGGTGTACCCATATGATTTCATCATTCTTTAGTATAAGAGGCAAAAATCCTTTATTTTGCTCTCTGGTAGGCAGGATATTCACAATCTTCATCGTCGCCTTTGGAATTGGGACAATTCCATCTGGGACTTGCTGTGGAGGAAAACCTCCAAACTGAAGAGAAATCATATTGGTTGTGACCGTATGCTCATCGTTGGTTAAAGCGATGGCATTGGCATTTATCAGCTCCAGGATTTTCTTCTTCAAGACATAGCAAGCCTTGGTAGGATGATTTATGTATCTGTGATAGATATAATACTTGGGATTATCGGTCAGATTTACCTCATTAGGCCTTTTCGGCTCTGAAATCTGAAGTTTGCCACTCTTCACCAGACATTAGAATATTCCTGGGATATCACTGTCATCGAAAGAATATTCTTTTTTTGGCTTGGAAGACTCATGATTATTCGATGTCGTTTTAGGTTTTGAAAGATTAACCACTAAGGTTTCCTTCCCTTTCCCATTACGATTCTCAGAATTATTATTTGAAGAATTTTTCTTTTCTTTGTCTTCTGAAGCGAAGATCATCCCATGTTCACGAGCCAACCTACCATTGGTCTCGGCTGAAACTGCTGCTATGATAAATAAGGCCCAATCTGTGAATTGCGAACCTGTAAAGACAGCAATGGATGGTCGCAGATTCATCTTGCATGTATCGATCAGCGCTGAATCCGGTATGCCTGGAGGCATTTTCAAGGTAGCCTGTCGGAAGCGTTCTATAAACGTCCGAGTATCTTCTTTCTTTTTTTGCCTAATTTTTATTAGGGCGGACATATTCATGTCCATTCCTCCCTCATAGAAACGGGAAAGAAACATTGCTTTAAATTCGTCAAAAGACGAAATACAATTGTCGGGTAGACTACGATACCAGTCGTAAGCTGAACCCGTCAAACATCCGATGAAAACTCGGGTAAGAAGAGCGTCATTCTTCTGCAAATGTACAGTCATAATATTAAAGTAATTGATATATTGACTAGGAGATGCCTTTCCATCAAATAACACCATGGATTGTGGTTTGAACTTTGGAGGAAAGGGCACATCATTCCAGTGAGGAGGATAAGGTTGCTTAATCCCTAACCTCTGGAGCTGATCCGTGTGCTTCAGAATTTCAAACTGTGCTTTTAGCTCACGCACCGCTTGAATAGCTTCACTGGTTTGAGGAAGCACATTTGATTGAATAGTTGTTGGATATACCGTGACCCCCACCGGAGGTGGTACATCTTCTGGAATGATAGGATCTGGAGATGTAGAATTTTGATTGATAGCAGGCTCCTGACTAAGATTATTCTAGGGTATATCAACCCCTTGACTATCTTGAGTTTGTGCTGCTACCTGCACCGGAGTTATCACTGCTGGCTGAGCAGTTTGCGGAGTCATTATTATTTAGTGCATACTTTCCATCATAGCAAGCATGTCCTTCAGCGACTGCTCAACTGCAGAGAGACGTTGTTCTGTATTAGCAGTTGACGTCTCCGGTTCGTCTCCAATAGCATAAGATTCAACCTCCCTTGAGGATACAGAGGAATTGGTGTAGAAGTATGAATCAACGCTATCAGTTTCGGACTCTAAAGACTGGGTACCCCCAGCTTCAGAGTCAGAAGTCTGCAACTTTTTTTGACTTCTCAATCGAGTATTCTGATATACTCCTTCGAAATTATCAAGAAGTCGATTGAACTGTTGTTGACCAGGAGTCTGAAATGAGTTGCGTCTTGGACGTCGTGCCCTGTTGGTATGAGATGTCATATTAACTGAGGCATATGACAACTCCTGTTCTTGATCATTAACTGATTACTGAACATTATAGCCTAACCGATCAAAAACTGACCGTTTAGAAGCCGAACAGCAACACTTGATTACAATCTGGTGACACTCACAATGGTGATCTTCTTTGGGGAGTGTCACAGGAGATTTTCTGTCTTTACGCTTTTGTACAAGCAACTCGCGTAAATTAGAAGGAGTGGAGGGAGTAGTCTTCTTTATTATATTTGGGACAAAAAATCGTTTAGTCCGTTGTGTATAAAGAAGATTACTTGCTGTATTAGCAGAACCAAACTGAGCGTTTTTATGCGCCTGGAGTTGCGTGCGTAAATCCTGAGATTTTTTTGCACAAAGGACTCCATCAGCATTACGCATAATTTGAATGTTTGGTACCTTGCGTAAAGCAGTGTAAGAAGGCTGTTGGTGGAAAACCAAAGTTTTACCAACAATAGTATTCATGTTTTTATGCTGTATGCGTGTAGGCAAATTTATTTTAGATACAGAAGCATCATTATGATTTTATCTACTCTGTCACTGACAGGAGATTTACCTTTACGCGTAGAGCGTAAAACATGAGTATCTGCCACGTCATAGACGGGAGATTTTCCTTTACGCGTGGAGCGTAAAGCTTGGGTATCTACCACGTCACAGACGGAAGATTTTCCTTTACGCGTGGTACGTAAAGCTTGGGTGTCTACCACGTCACAGATGGGAGACTGGTTTTTACGCACAGAGTATAAAGTTTGAGTGTCTACCACGTCACAGACGGGAGACTGGTTTTTACACATAGAGCGTAAAGTTTGATTTTTACGCACAGAGCGTAAAACTTGATTTTTATGCGCATAGCGTAAAACTTGATAGTCTGCCACGTCACAGACGGGAGACTGGTTTTTACGCCCAGGGCATATCACTGAAGTAAAGACTGCCTCGTCACCGACGGGAGTCTCCACAACAGGAGTAGGAAGGATTCCTTTGCCTTCAGAGACAACAGGGAGATCCGAGGATGGTTTGGACTTAGGGATCCAAACTTTTCGCACCTTCCGTAATTTCTGAACATTGGAGCAGTGAGTACTACCCCCAGTTCGGAGCATTTCTTCGTAGGCAGTCTGGTCGAAGTGTACAACCAGAGTCTTCTTTGTCGAACCGATCGACACATCATCATATTGAGCAATTGCCTTCTCGTCAGAGGAAAAGGTCGTCCCCAGCAGAGTCACCATTTTGTTTCACTTAACAAAATGTCTAAAAATTGGCTTTTGAAAGAAAACGAGAAAAAGTACCAAAGTACAAATTGTTCTGGGAAGTATTGCTATGGAAGTCTGATCTGAGAGCGATCACTTTGTTCCTTGGACCATATGATGATGATGAAGAAAACTGCTTGAAGAAGACGAACAATCGGAAGAACTAAGTCACCGGAAAGGTATCGAGCAACGGCACTGATGGCACAGTCGAATGCTTTCTTTCTTTGCTTCACCCTGTTTTTGAGAAAAAGTTGAAGAAATGCTTCTGGGAATATCACTCTAAAAATATGAGTTTTCTCATAATCTCCTCTCCTGTCTCTATTGATCTCTTGATGTTGTCCGTATTGAAAATAAGTCTATTGACTTAACCCTTTGTACGTAAAAAGCAACAAAAATAGATTTTTACGCGAGTAACTGTCACCCACGATGTAAATTATCCTTTACGCTCGGTGACACGTGTCCTATGTAGAGTTTTGATCTCTACGCATGATGACACATGTCCCACTTCTTCAACAAAATGGGAAAAGCATGTACATACGTTCCTCGATAAGTGTGGCATGAAAGCCACGTAAGCAAACCACGTTCCCATGTAGTCAGGAAAGCTCGAGCGTAAAAATGACCCAAAATATACTCCCTGCGTAAAGTAGCAGACTGGCGTAAAATAGCCCAAAATAAGCTTCCAGTGTAAAGTGGCTAAAAATAGCCTTGAGCCTAAAGTTAGCTCAAATAAACTTTACGCACACAATAGCCTTGATCATAAAAGCTCGAAATAGCTATCGTGCGTAAAAGAAGCTATTTTTTGGGCGTAAAGTTAGCCCATCTGCACAATAAACGACAAGCTTTAGGCTCGGTGAAAAGATTTCCTCGGCTTCTTTGCAATCCTGCTGTCAGAAAATCATTCGATCAGATCAAATCACTCGTATTAAATGCGGCCTGACAGTCTGTCCCCAGCGTAAAAGTGGAAGATAACTCTCGCGTAAAAGCTTCTTGCGTAGAGAATAGCATGCGTAGAGAGTAGCTTACGTAAATCTGCTTGCGTAGAGTCTGACTTAGTTTGAATTGCGTAAAGTTCTCAACTTCTTTGACTTAGTCTATGAAGCACTTTTTACGCTCCTACAGTCCTGAACATATGCCTGGTTTCATAAGTGTTCTTAGAAAATTCAGCCTTATAATTCTCATAGAAGCGGCCCCACTTCCACACTCATATAGGTGACTTCCTAATAAGAGTATCCTGTTATACTCCACTTGAATTTCAAGTCATAGGAATCATTAAAAGCAATGCTTACCCTAATTTTTCTTTGCAGGCGACACTACTATTTGTCATCCTAGAGAATGGGATGAGTATTTAAATACTCGTCAGTGTCATTTAAGAATTTTACATAATTAGGTTGTCCCTTTGAACCTAGATCTTGGGATCTCCAGTCAAATAGGTTGGGTTTTCCTTTATGGAACTTCTTTTATCATAGGCTTAAAGCCCATTCCCCTCGATGACTTATATACTTGCTCTCTTGTCAAACCTTTAGTTAGTGGATCCGCAAGGTTTTCCTTTGATTTTACCTAATCAATCATGATTATGCCATTAGAGAGAAATTGTCTAACAGTATTATGACATCTTCGAATGTGTCTTGATTTACCGTTATAGATATGACTGTGTGCCCTACCGATAGCAGATTGACTATCACAATGTATACAGATTGCTGGTACGAGCTTTGGCCATATTGGAATGTCCTCTAAAAAATTTTAAAGCCACTCAGCTTCTTCACTTGCTTTATCCAAAGCTATGAATTCAGATTCCATAGTTGATCTGGCTATGCACGTTTGTTTTGAGGACTTCCACGATATTGTTGCACCTCCAAGTGTAAAGACATATCCACTTGTGGATTTCGAGTCTTTAGTATCAGATATCCAATTTGCATCACTGTATCCTTCGAGTACAGGTGGATATTTAGTATAATACAATCCATAGTCTTTAGTGTATCTTAAATATCTGAGTACTCTATTAATAGCCTTACAGTGATCTTTTTCTGGATTACTTGTGTATCTGCTCAGTTTGTTAACTGATTGAGCTATGTCCAGTCGCGTACAGTTCATGACATACATAAGGCTCCTAATTATACGAGTATTCTACTTGTGAGATACTTTCTCCAGTATTCTTCTTTAAATGTAGATTTAAATCTACTAGAGTTTTTGCAATGTTATTATCATTTTGATTATGTTTTTCTATAATCTTCTCAATGTAATGAGATTGGGATAATACCAGCTCATCTGGTGTTTTAGAAATCTTAATTCCTAATATAACATCTGCAATTCCCAGATCTTTCATGTCAAAGTTTTTGATTAAGATCTTCTTTGTGTCCTGGATTATGTTATTATTACTGCCTATTATTAGCATATCATCTACATATAGGCATATAATGACATATTCAGTTTGTGTATTTTTAGAATACACACATTTGTCACACTCATTGATCTTGAATCCATTTGACATCATTACATTGTCAAACTTTCGGTGCCACTGTTTCGGTGTTTGTTTAAGTCCATATAGAGATTTAACTAGTTTGCACACCTTCCTTTCTTTACCTGCTACTATGAATCCTTCTGGTTGATTCATGTAGATTTCTTCTTCTAGATCACCATTTAGAAAGGTAGTCTTCACATCCATTTGATGTATTTCAAGATTATGTAATGCTGCTATTGCAATTAACATCTGAATTGATGTTATCCTTGTTACTGGTGAATATGTATCAAAATAATCAATTCCTTGTTTTTGATTATATCCTTTGACAACCAGTCTTGCTTTATATTTATCAATAGTTCCATCAGCTTTCATCTTTCTCTTAAATATCCATTTGCAGCCTAATGGCTTACATCCTGGAGGAAGATCACCTAATTCCAATGTATGGTTTTGCATAATGGACTCTATTTTACTATTTATAGCTTCTTTCCAAAGTGGTGCCTCTGGTGTAGACATTGCTTCTTTGAAAGTTTGAGGCTCATTTTCTAACATAAATTTAGAAATTCAGGTCCAAAGGTCTTTGATGTTCTAGACCTCTTACTGCGTCTAGGCACATCTTCCTTATCGACAAATTCATTATCTGCATCACTTTGACCAATATGTCTAATTTCATCATAATTTCTTTTTAATGTTTCCCTTTCATGTATCTTCTTACATGGAAAGATATTCTCAAAGAAAGATGCATTCCTAAATTCAATAATTGTATTATTATGTATCTCCGGAATGTTCGACTTATGTACGAGAAACCGATAAGCAGAACTGTTTTCAGCATATCCTATAAATATGCCGTCAAAGGTCTTGGGACCTATCTTGACCTTTTTAGGCAAAGGAATTGCCACTTTTGCAAGACATCCCCACACTTTGAGGTATTTATAGGAAGGTTTCTTTCCTTTCCATAATTCATATGGCATCTTATCCTTTTTCTTGTGGGACACCTTATTTAAAAGATAGTTGGCTGTAAGTACAGCTTATTCCCATAAATTATCTGGTAGTCCTAAACTTAATAATAAAGAATTCATCATTTTTTTAATTGTTCGATTCTTTCGTTCAACGATACCATTATATTGTGGTGAATATGGTACAGTAGTTTGGTGTATAATTCCATGTTCTGTACAAAATTCTGCAAAAGGTGCTTCATATTCACCACCTCTATCGCTTTTGATAACTTTAATCTTTCGATTAAGTTGATTTTCTACTTCAGTTTTATAGTGTTTGAACATATCTATTGCTTCATCTTTTGATTTCATAAGATAGACATAGCAATAACGAGTAATGTCATCGATGAATATGATGAAGTACTTTTTCCCATTTCTCGTTTGTATGCCTTTTAGATCACATACATCTGTATGGATTAAATCCAACGTTCCGGTATCTCTTTCAACCGGATTTTGAAAGGATGTACGGGTTAATTTTGCTTCTGCACATATTTCACACTTATGATTTGAATCTATTACAGATCTAGGAATTAAGTCCATGTTCATGAGTTTTCTGATTGAATCATAATTAACATGACCTAACCTTCCATGCCACATATGAAAGGACTCAACGATATAAGAAGAATTAATCATCTTATTAGGCACAATAGTCATTACATTCATTTTGAAGAGGCCCTCCTTGAGGTAACCCCTCCCCACATAAACTTCACTCTTGGTGAGTACAAATTTGTCAGATTCAAATATTAATTTAAACCCATGCTTCTTAACATAGATCCGAAAATCAGATCCTTTCGAATATCAGGTACGTGCAGAACATTGTTAAGCTTCAGTTCCTTTTCTGATGTCATTTTCAGAATGATCGTCCCTTGTCCTTCAACCTTTGATGATGAAGAATTTCCCATGAAGAGTTGCTCGCCTTGGTCGACGCTTTGGTAGGTATTGAACATAGTCTTTCCAGTACATATGTGGCGGGTAGCGCCAGTGTCGACCCACCACTCTCTTGGGTTACTCCCTACCATGTTCACTTCAGAAACAACTGCCGTCAAAATCAGGTCATAAACACCCTTAGCCAGACGCTCATCTTCAGTCATATGAGCCTGGTGAGGACGTCCCTTGTTCTTGTTCTTATTTTAATTGTTGTATTTGTGACTACGACAATCTGCAGCTTTATGTCCTATTTTATTGCATATGTGACATTTACCTTTGAACTTTTTATAGTTCCCTTGACCGGAGTAGGTTCCTTGACCGGAGCCTCCAATGTATTTGCGCTTTTTCCCTTTTTGTCATGTTTCCAAGACATTTGCCCTGACTTCTACAGAAGATATTTTTTCAGTGCTCATGTTAATTCTCTTCTATTTTAAGCCTGACAATTAGGTCTACCAATGGCATGTCCTTACGTTTATGTTTCAAATAGTTCTTATAATCCTTCCAGAGAGGCAAAAGTTTTTCAATCACAGAAGTTACCTGAAACGGTTCACATAAGGCCATACCTTCGGTAACCAGTTCTTGGAAAATACATTGCAAGTCTTCAACTTGACTTGCCACTGATCTGGAGTCAACCATGCGGTAGTCCAGAAATTTGCCTACTACAAATTTTTTTGACCCTGCATCTTCTGCTTTGTATTTCTTGTCAAGAGCATCCCAGACTTCTTTTGCAGTCTTCAGTGGACTGGAAACATTCCATAGATGGTTGTCCAATCCACTTAAAATGTGGTTCCTGCATAAGAAGTCTGAATGTTTCCACTTTTCAACATTTGTAATAACAGTATTATCAGTTTCACCTTCTTGCAGAACATGGACTGTTTCATTTAGAATCTTTGCCAGATTCAAAGTTGTAAGATAGAACAACATCTTTTGCTGTCAGCGCTTGAAGTCGGTTCCATTGAACTTTTTCGGCTTTTTTCCTTGTCCAATATGAACAGGAGCAGAAGTAATCATCACAGTGTTCTCAATTGTAGTCATTTTTGTCTGTTACAATATAATAGTACAGACCAGTAAGTGAAAAGAAATAATGGATGAAGGACGAGGATTACTAACTTGCTTAAAGTCCTCTGTGTCGTTTTCTTTTTAATAAAGGCACTAACTAGAGTAATAGTAATTGATTAATGGGATCAATTACAGAGACCACAATTTAGTATACACTATAAAACTAAAGAATATGGCATGTTTCCATGCATTAATGGAACCAATATAGAGACTTTGATGTAATGGTTGAAACATTGAAATTGATTTAAGAACAGAGACTTTGAAATCATAGTAGAAAATTTATCACACACAAAAAAATATCCAGAACCAACTCTCTGAACTACGTATACATGAAATAGCTTTTCGAAACAAGTGCAAAATAATTGGTTCTGTTAGAATTTATTATTTACAATTGTTATTAATAATCTCATGTGAAGTGAGTATGACCAAATAGATGCAAAACTTTAATGGTTGCCATCCAAAAGATGCAACCGGTCCATGATTGAATGAGCGAGCATATGCAAACCAAAGGAGTTAACAGAAACCAGTCTACAATACAAAGTTAATTAAGAAAAAAAATGCATACAAAGAATTCAACTCTCTTTCTCTTCTGATAGTACTTAGACTCGATAGTTTTAATAAAAGTCCAAACTAGAGGAAAATCCAACTTTCAAAGAAGTGCGGACATTGAACTAGTTTGGATTAAACAAGTCAGAACTAAAAGAAGTCTGGGCAACGCCACCATAAAAATTCACCAGTAAGTGAATACAATGTTCTATTTAGGACATTGATCTAAATGAACTACACAGAACATAAGGATTGTTGGTCAGATTAATCCTTAGGTCGCTGGTTCCGATCCGGTAGGTCGGATCATTGAATTAAATACACTAGGATTAAACCAGTGTAGAAAAAAATACATGCATGGCTTTCTTTAACAAGCAAACCAGAACAAAATTATATAGAAGAATGATATTGCATGCTCTTCGTATTATTCAAAAATATACAGAGTATAGAATTATGAATATTGTCTTAAGATTGTTAGTATAAATTCTCAAACTCTGTATTTAGACTCTGAAATTAAAATATAAGTAAAATAAATAAAATGATACCGAGGCTTGAACTTAGTTCAATGTCCTTAGGACAATATTCGCCCTGCACTGGTGCTTACGGTTTAATGGCGATTAGTCTCCCAGAATACAACGGTTCTTTCCTTCGGTAGCAGCATTTCACACCGTAGGAACTCGTCGAAGCAACGTTGGTTGTCTCTCTCTCTCTTAGACTAACTAATGCAATATGGATGAATTGAATGAATGCTTCAATGCTCCAAACACATGTGTATTTATAGAAATAAAGAGACACGATGGAAAGGGCACACCTTTCCAATAAATAGATTCGTACACATTTTTCAATGAAAAGATTCGTACACCTTTTCATAGATTCGTTGATAGAAAAAATTGATATTATTATTATAACAAATATACATTCACATTTTCCAACAATATATACTCTCTAGATTTTAAGATATCAAAAGAAGGAACAAGACCACAAACCTCAAAGTCAATTATGATGCATCAACTGAAAAGAGTCAATTATGATGCAGGTTATTGGACCAAGTACATAATGCTAAACATGAACTACAACAAGTACTCTATATTAATGTGTAAAACATGAATACATCATCATGTATAACAAAAATCGTGTACAGACTCTATGAATAGAGCAAGTAATAAGACTAACAATATGTAATAGGGCTATCATGAGTGGGGAGAATGAAGAAACTAGACATACTACCTAAGCGTTCAAAAACGGGTTTAGGAATCACTTTACATGTGGACGACTTGGGACAACTCGAGAATGAATATGCAAATCGTACTCACATGACCACGAGTACGTAACTAGATCGTAGTCTACGTGGATAGTGAATACTTTTCTCCATAACCTGCACTAATAGATCATAAGATATACGGATACACGAGATCCGAGATTCAAAAGTCATGAGATTCTGGATAAATAAAAGAAACAAGGTAACCATGATCAAGTAGTGACATTACATGAGATATCTCACTCACGTGTATAGAACATGCATCATCTAAATAGGATAACTGTGATAGGATAATATGACAAAATAACTAATCATGGCATCACATGATAATATTAAAATAAAACTATAACTATAACTATAACTGTTAAGTACATGTAGTTGTTGTTTACCGTGATTGAATGATGGAAGCTGAATTAGAAGACTAGCTTATCGACAAGCTTACTATCCACGAGCATATAATAGGAACCTACAAACAACCCACAAGAACACATAAAACAGTCTAATTAGGATTCCATAGTAGGTAGGTTGGCTACTTGTCGCATAAGTACTTAACTAGGATTGCTTACTAGACAAATTATGTAGAATCTATGTTAGTTAACCATATCTAAGTCATCCCTGGGAAATTATATTCTAATTTATTATTAAAATAAGAAATCAAGCTTTCATCTCTATATTCACACAACGGGTCCTTTATGGTACGTAAATCGAGACAAAATGGTCATTCACATGGTTAACGACATCATTGATGATTCGTACAGCCAGATTATTAATTTTAGCGATACTATCTCAGTTTCGTTGCATAAACGTATTAAACCGATCGAACTAGTTAAGGAATTGAAAGCGAGTTGACTTGATATAGCTAATTAAGGAGGTCATGTTGTTATTGTTGGGTTTATAGCCTTTTGTTTTGATTTTTAGTCCCACATCGGCTAGAAAGGAATGTGTATCTCCATATATATGAGTCTTTACTCTTTATGGAGATGCACATATAGTGCACATGGGTGTGTGCCATGTGGGATTAATTATTAATGGTATAAAGGTTTAATCAACAATTAATAAGCTGTAAGATTTTTGCTCTTGGGAAATTTATTTCCATAGGAGCTAAGCCCCGTTGGGGCTTAGCGACTCGGACTCGGACTCGGGCTCGGGCTCATGAGGCATAATGTGGCATTTTGTTGGCGCACTTTGCACTTAGTACTGTGTGCAACGTACGCAGTGTGCGTAGAGTGCGTATGTGCGTATGGCTGGCTGCATATTAGAGCGGGAACGATTACAGCAGTTGCTGCATGTTCAGGAGTGGTTCTGCCACTACCCTGAAGTGCAGGCAACTGCTTGGCTGTAATGCCTGTGGTTCGTATTACGTATTTTGGAAATACGTGTACGTATTTTCTTGTATTGTTCCTTGTTTAGTTTTCTTGGCTTGGTTTAACTCTCAGTTTGGGTTGGTTTGGTTTGGCCGGCTGGTTGCTTGGTCCATCATGGACCAAGGTGAACCCCCTACCTACCACCAACCCATGATATTTATTTCCCCACCAACCTTCTCTCTCCTCCATAACTCTCATTTATTTCTTCTTCTTCTTCTTCTTCCTTCCTCCCCACAACTCCCCAACCCATAGGCAAGTGCAACTTGCTTCCAGAAGAGAACTCATTTTTATGGTTTCATTAGCTTCTCCTCATGATTCTAAGACACATTAGAACTTGTCATTTTTCATTTTGAGGCTTTGATTCTTGTAGATCTACAATTTAGTATTTTTGGATTTTGGTGGTTTTGATCTATCAAACTCCTTTGTTTTCAAGTTTTTATGGTTCCATGTTGTAGATAATTTTATTCTACCCAATTTTGACCTTTGGAAAGTTGGATTCGGACTTGTTTTGACCAAGTTATGAGCATTTGGAGTTTTGGGTTCCATCCATGGAGTTCTTGCAGTTCTTGCTGTTCTTGCCCTTTGGAGAAGACAGTGAACAGTGAGCTAACTTTTTAGCTTACGCCACTGAGCTGTACGCTGCTCTTTAGCGAGCGTACGCTAGCCTTGGTAGGCTGCTCTTTAGCGAGCGTACGCTAGCCTTGGTACGCTGCTCTTTAGCGAGCGTACGCTAGCCTTGATACGCTGCATATTGGCAGCGTGTCTTTTTCGTACGCTAGCTTGAGCGTACGCTAGCTTGAGCGTACGCTGACCTGTAGCTCGAGCGTGCCCTTGTGTACGTTGACCCTTGCGTACGCTTCCCATTGGAAGCGTATGGACCCTTTGGTACGCCAGCTTGAGCGTACGCGTGCCTTGGTACGCTAGCTTAAGCGAGCAAGGCGTACGCTGGCTTTGAGCGTACGCTGGCTTGAGCATACGCTTGCCTATCTTGTCACCCTGGTCCAACCCGAGAGCTTTGTGACCCCCATACGCTGCCTTTTGGGAGCGTATGCTTACCTGAGCGTATGCTTACCTGAGCGTATGGCCTTTGGCAGACTTGATCTTATATTAGCTTGTCAGTTTGTTTTATTTTTCTTATCCTGGATCTTCTATAGCCCTGTATATTGATATTTTATTAGATATTTTACGTCCATTTTATATCCTTACGCCTTTTCTCATGAACTTGATAATCATGGATTTGTTTAATATGTTTGGAATTGATACCTGAGCATGACACGATAGTGACCCATAGTGGTGCACTCCTGACATAATGACCTGACATGACCTGATAGTGGCCCGTCGTGGCACACTCCTGACAAGTACACTTGACATGATAAACCTGACATGTTATATCTTGATAAACTGTTACGACGGCTACCTGACATGACATGACCTGTATGAATAACCTTGACACCGTGGGCGATTGTGCGTGTACAAATAATCCAGTCCTGTCTTGCATCATGTCTAGGAGGGGACTCCTGAGTACCACGGTCAGGAGTACCTACTAAAATGGACTAAGGTTAACAACTAGATTAATACATTAGTCATGAAGAGATTTCCCAGCTACGGGCAATCCCGTTACCTGCGCGCTTGGGATCTGTAGCCTGCCGTCGAGTAGGGCACATTTCCAGCACACTGTCATGTGTTGCACCCTTCAAGCTACTTAAGGGTACATACGTTTCCTGGACGATGTACCCACCTGAATTCAACCCTAATCTTTCGACCTGGGTAGCCTGGATGGTCTACAGGGCCAGTGGCTGTGGAATAATCTCACTGCATCTTGTTAGTAATTAGGCTTGTGATAACCCTAGTTAGTTAAAGTATCAAGCCGTAATTCTTGCTTGGCCGTGAAGTAATTGGGTGGAGTCTAACCAGTCTAGCCTTGCCCTGATCCTGTTCCAGATTATTGAATGACCAGAATGTTTGTATTTATTTTACCGATAAATGGTGAGAATTCCAAGTTCTGTTCAGACGAAGGGTTACAACCCCGGTCCTTGTTTGGTTTACGGGTTGTAACCTGGCTATCTGAATAGTTCCATGGTTATCTCGTCGTATATCATCCTGATATGTTTCCTTTTATTCCAGTTCTTATTTTATTTATATTTATGTTCCTGTGCTGATTGCTGGTTTTAGTTCTTAAGTGAGGCCTCCTTTGTGGCACTTGCTCTTTTTGGGGTCTGACCCAGCTGGTTTTGTGTGGCCAGATTTCGGAGCAGCTACCGAGGATCTACCGACCTTCCTGTCAGATGGTGAACACTAGAAGGAATCCTGGCAACGAGTGGGTTATTTTTGGCTCTCCCACTCTATTATAAAAATATTCTTTTGAGGCGTTTAGCCGACGAGCACTTGTTTAGCTCGATTGTATTTACTTACTGTCTGCCTACGGGCTGTAACATGATTAACAGATCCTAGGGTTGATCATGTATGACTAAACTTTTGCTAGTCCTGACATTTTGTACGACTAGCTTCATGATCAGCTGAATATGTAATATTTGGGACGTCTTATTATTGTATATTTAATGATCATACATCTTGTAACATTTACTTACTTGCTTGTGATTGAGACACTAGGCTTGTTCATGACCATAGGAGACTGTTGGCTTGTAGTAAACCCTCATGTATCTAGACAGCCGTGACCGTATAGCGAGGTGGGTTGCACTTCAATATACGTAGTTGTCTATGTCTGCCCCCGTTCTCCAATATTCTGGTTCTGGGGCGTGACATTGGCAACCGTCCCGTGGGCTATATATGCAGGTTCTCTCCTCTCTCTCAGTTGGTAGAAGTAATCAGAATTCCAGAGAGAAAACTCTAAGTGTTCTTTAACACAACAGAGTAGTGAGCGTGTTGTTTAACACAAACACTAGTACTTTTTAGTACGCGTGAGTTCTGTTACTTCAAACAGAGAGAGAAGAGTACCATTGCCAGAGGAGTTCGCCGTCTTCCGAGGAGTCAGAAGAGCAGGAGTGTTCCAAGGTTTTCTGTCAACCTTGCTGGTTCCTGGAAGCTGTTCGTAGAGGGCGAATAAAGCTTTGAGCAACGGTGATAATTCACCCCAGCAATTCCATCTCTCGCCTGTCATCCTTCTGTTGCCTTTAGCAGTTCTGTCAGTATCTTCTTTTTAGAAGGCACTACTGCCAGTTTGCTATGTTCACGAAAATCTCTTTAGATTATTCGTGTGTTACGATATCTTTTTAGATTTCGTAATTTGCAGAATCCTTCTGGATCTCTGTTGCAAAACCTTCTTTAAGGAGTTGCATTAGAAACGTTGTCTTTACAACTGTTTCATTTTCTCAGTTTTCCATCGAAAAGTTGTGCCCCGGCGTTCCCTGCAATAACAATCTCAAAGCTTTATTGCTACGATGGAAAACATTAATGCTTCACTCCTCAACACTGACTTCTGTAAGTTAAAAAAGTTTGATGGTGAGCATTATCAAGTCTGGAAGAGGAAGGTTTATCTCACTCTTCAACTCAGAGACGTTGATCACGTGCTGCTTGAAGAGGAACCTACTGTTCCAGATACTGGGTCTGCTGCTGCAATATCTGCGGCTACTAAACTTCAGGCCAAGTGGAGAAGAGAAAATAGCATTTGCAGGCTCCTTATCCTGAATGCTATAGAGGATTCCCTTGCAGAATCCTATTCTAAGAAGAATATCGCTAGAGACATATGGGAGTCTCTAGAAAAACTCTACGAAGAAGACAAGAACCGCAGTAAAATATTTGTGGTTGAAAAATATCACAAGTGGTTCTTTGAGGACGAAAAGTCTATGCTGCCGCAGGTGAAGGAGTTCCTGAAACTGCGACAGAAGTTGGAAGACGAGGCGATGCCCCTCCCCGACAAGTTTGTTGTTGGAGGGATTATCTCAAAGCTCCCCGCTGGGTGGAGCAAGTTCTATGCAAACATGCATAGGAAGAAGTTGGAGATCACCCTTGAAGATCTCCTACATGAAATCTATGTTGAGGACCAGATGCGGGCTCAACTGAAGGTGGACACACTGTCCAAGCAATTGGCTAACGCCAATCTGGTTCAGACCAAGGGACCAAAGGAAAAGCAGGCGGCTTTCCACAGCAAGAAGAAGAACCCTGACAATCTAAAAGTCAAGGGAACTTCTATCAAGAAAAAGAAGCCAAAGTCAGAAATGCCTTGCTTCAAGTGTGGCAAGAAGGGCCACTTTAAGAATGAGTGTAAAAAAAAGACCAAGCAATCAGAGCAAGGAGAGCCTAGTAAGGTATCTATGATCACTGACGTAGTTGCTATGATTGCACAGGTTGATGTAGTAAGGACTGACTCTGACTGGTGGGTAGACACTGGAGCCTCCTGCCATGTATGCTCCAGTAAGGAGTGGTTCACCACCTATACACCTACTTCTGAAGTGGTTATGATGGCGAACCAGGCACAAGCTGAAGTGCTCGGGATCGGGACGGTGGTGTTGAAGCTGACTTCGGGCAAGTCTCTGACGCTTCAAGGCGTGAAGTACGTTCCTGCTATCGCCAAGAACCTGATCTCGGGAGGCCTACTCTGCAATGCAGGCCTCAGGATGGACATCAATGCTGGCCAGATGGTGATGTCTATCAAGGGAACATATTTCGGGAAAGCTTTTTATACCGAAGGAATGTTCAAGATTCAGCTTGTAAATCAGTCCAATGTAATTAATATTGTTAATGAAGTCACTCATTCTGCTTATACCCTTGAGTTGTGGCATAATAGGCTAGGACATGTTCATTGTAAACGAATAAACAGAATGTCTAGTCTAGGACTTATCTCCAAATGTGGGGTTAAGGTAGAGAAATGTGAAGTTTGTGCTCAAACGAAGATCACAAGGAAACCCTTTCCTCGGGTTAATCGAAGTACAGATCTTCTGGAGTTGGTTCACTCCGATATCTGTGACTTCAAACAGTTCTCTACAAAGGCCGGGATGAAGTATTTCATAACCTTCATCGATGACTTCTCAAAGTATGCGTTCGTCTACTTGCTGAAGGCTAAAGACGAAGCATTCGAGAAGTTCAAGGAGTTCAGAGCTGAAGCTGAGCGACAGACTGGACAACAACTCAAAAGGATAAGAAGTGATCGAGGTGGGGAGTACAGGTCTCATGAATTCGCATCGTTCTGCAAAGAACATGGAATCATATGCGAGACTACTGCTCCATATTCTCCTCAATCCAACGGAGTAGCAGAGAGGAAGAACCGAACATTAACAGAAATGATGAATTCTATGCTGCTCACTGCAGGTCTTCCAAAATGCTACTGGGGAGAAGCTGCATTAACGGCCACTTTCATTCTGAATAGAGTGCCATATGCAACTTCGGAAGTAACTCCTCATGAACTCTGGTTCAAAGTCAGACCAAACTTGAATGTCATTCGAGTGTGGGGGTGTCTGGCGTATGTGAAGCTTCCAGATCTGAAGATTCAGAAGCTGGGGACAAGGACTACGAAGGCGATCTTCTTGGGGTATGCCGAGAAGAGTGATGCTCGGAGATTTCTTAATATTGAATCAAATCATATCATCGAATCTCGCGATGCTGAATACTTTGAAGACAAGTTTGCTAAAGACAAAAACATTGTTCTTTCGGACATTCCGGAAAATAATGAGGGTGCACAAGAGACTGAAGTCTTCAATGAAGATGTGGTCCAAGAAGATGTTGTTGTTGATACAACGATTGAACCAGAACAAGCTGAGCCGTCAGCTAAGCGTGTGAGGAGGCCGAAGGACTTCGGAAGTGACTTTGTCACCTATCATGTGGAAGCAGATCCACTTACCTATGATGAGGCGATGAAGACCAGAGACGCAGTTTTCTGGAAGGAGGCGATTGACAATGAGATTGATTCCATCACCTCAAATAACACTTGGGTGTTGGTTGATCTTCCTGAAGGAGCGAAACCCATCGGATGCAAATGGATCTTCAAGAAGAAGATGAAAGCAGACGGAACTATTGACAAATTCAAGGCTAGGTTGGTAGCCAAGGGGTTTTCTCAGAAGCAGGGGATTGACTACTTTGATACATATGCTCCAGTAGCCCGGATGACCACCATCAGAATATTGATTGCTCTCGCAGCAATAAATAAGATGGTGATACATCAGATGGATGTGAATACGGCTTTCCTAAATGGCGAGCTGACCGAAGAGATTTACATGCAACAGCCAGAGGGATTTGTCATCAGAGGTCTTGAAGACAAAGTCTGCAAGTAGGTAAAATCCTTGTACGGTCTTAAACAGGCTCCCAAGATGTGGCATGAGAAATTTGACAAAGTTATAAGGTCAAATGGCTACATGGTCAGCGATACGCACAAGTGTGTTTACACGAAGTTCGCTGATGGAAGAGGTGTGATCGTTTGTCTGTACGTGGACGACATGCTTATCCTAGGTACGGATATTAGATGTGTCACGGAGACAAAGAAATTTATCTCAAGCAAGTTCAGTATGAAGGACTTGGGGGAAGCTGATGTGATCTTAGGGATCAAGATTATCCGGACAGACACTGGACTAGCGCTGTCACAGTCTCATTATATTGAGAAAATGATCACTCGTTATGGGTATCGAGATCTTCTAGGGATCGATACGCCGTACAGGTGTGATCTGAAGCTGAAGCCTAATTCAGGGGAAAGCGTCAGGCAGCTGGAGTATGCAAGCGTAATCGGGAGTTTGATGTATGCTACTACTGCCACAAGGCCTGACATAGCTTTCGCCATGGGAATGCTGAGTCGTTTTACGAGCAATCCAGGTGTTGAACACTGGAAAGCTGTGGAACGGGTTATGAGATATCTCAAGAAGACTCAGACATATGCACTGTACTACAGCAGAGATCCGTCGGTAGTGGAAGGCTTCAGTGATGCCAGTTGGTGCTCAGAGGTGGAGAGCGAGAGGTCCACAGGTGGATACATTTTCACAATGGGTGGAGCTGCTATATCGTGGAAGTCGAAGAAGCAGACTATGCTCTCGCGGTCATCCATGGAATCTGAGTTCTTTGCACTTGATACTGCAGCCGAGGAAGCAGAATGGCTTCGGGAGCTCATGTATGATCTTCCAGTGGTTGGGGCGCAAATACCTGCGATACCGATATACTGCGACAACCAGGCGACTGCGGCGGTGGCATCAAATGACCTCTTCAACGGGAAGAAGAGGACTGTGCGGTTAAAGCACAGGGCAGTACACGATCTTATCAAGAGAGGTGTTATTGCAGTAATTGATGTTCGGAGTCAGGGGAACCTGGCGGATCCGTTCACCAAGGGCCTCAAGCGCCAGCTGGTCGATGACACAGCTTGTAAAATGGGCTTGAAGGCATTCTGATATTGAATTATTGTATTCCTACCATAAAGTTTTATGCTATTAGTTCAAAGATTTATCTACTAGGCATCTAGCTTTTGGTTCAAGGGAGGACCACTAATCGGAAGAATATCAGGAACGGTGGGTACGTGTTCTATTGGGCATGGAGAGGTTACGGACCTATAACCACTGTTGTCTACTGTTGTTTTCTGTGGAAAACAGGTCCTGTGGGAGGTTGGCTTAAATGCCTTAATGAGTTCTCAGGCATTTGGAATGTCTGGTATGCTTTACAGGAAGCATGGTAGCACAGCACTACAAGGAGTGTGACTCCATTCTATGTGTGGTGGTGACTCCACCATGAGGTTCTCGAAGGAGGTAAAGCCTCGGCTATGTTAGCCAAGTCACAGCGGCATAGCACCGCAAATAGGCAGTTAGCCTAATGCTGTATATTGAATTAAAGAGGGATGTAGTCAGCACTACAAAGAGGAGGTGTTCCTCATGTTACGGGTGGCACGACACCACAATGAGGTAAACCCGGCTAGGGATAAAGCCTCGGCCTTGCAAGCCATGTCGTAGCGGCGTAACACCGCACAGAAGCGTAAGGCTTCATGCTGGGTAGTTTGGCACTACAAAGGGGCTAGACCTCATGCTACGGGTAGTATGACACTACGATGAGGTTCCCGGTGATTCGGGATAAGGTCCTCGGCTTAAGGCCATGTCATAGCGGCGTAGCACCGCAAAGGAAGCGTTGGACGCTTTATGCCATGTCTCTTTAATAAAGAACTCACCTATAGTGTATGGACAAAGAGATATCAGGCCATCTCTTGAGGGTAAACTTGTAGACACCCAATATTATACACTGAAACCAGGCTGGCACACGGCCTTAAATGTGCAGCCAGAAGCACATGTAACTACATTATGTGAGTGGAAAGAATTTCAGCTATGATGCAGAATTCAAGGCTTAGTCCATTCTTGTATTATAGTTTGATTTTTGACTCACGTGAGAAGATTCAAGTCTTAAGTGGCATCTATCCTAAAAGCATAATGGACAGTTACTGTGGGGAACACTCGTACTCATATATATAGAGATATGTGGGGGATTGTTGGGTTTATAGCCTTTTGTTTTAATTTTTAGTCCCACATCGGCTAGAAAGGAATGTGTATCTCCATATATATGAGTCTTTACTCTTTATGGAGATGCACATGTAGTGCACATGGGTGTGTGCCATGTGGGATTAATTATTAATGGTATAAAGGCTTAATCAACAATTAATAAGCTGTAAGCTTTTTGCTCTTGGGAAATTTATTTCCATAGGAGCTAAGTCCCGTTGGGGCTTAGCGACTCGGACTCGGACTCGGACTCGGACTCGGGCTCGGGCTCGGGCTCAAGGGCTCATGAGGCGTAATGTGGCATTTTGTTGGCGCACTTTGCACTTAGCACGTCAGCATCGTCGCTAGGCGCATAGTGCGCTTAAGTTGCGCGGCCCGTTACGCGAGCCCAGTTACGCTGGCCCAGTTACGCAGCCCAGTACGCAGCGCAGTGCGCGCAGCGTACGCAGCGTACGTAGAGTGCGCAATGTGCGCAGCGTGCGCAGCGTACGCAGTGTGCGTAGAGTGCGTATGTGCGTATGGCTGGCTGCATATTAGAGCGGGAACGGTTGCAGCAGTTGCTGCATGTTCAGGAGTGGTTCTGCCACTACCCTGAAGTGCAGGCAACTGCTTGGCAACCGCCCCGTGGGCTATATATGCATGTTCTCTCCTCTCTCTCAGTTGGTAGAAGTAATCAGAATTCCAGAGAGAAAACTCTAAGTGTTCTTTAACACAACAGAGTAGTGAGCGTGTTGTTTAACACAAACACTAGTACTTTTTAGTACGCGTGAGTTATGTTACTTCAAACAGAGAGAGAAGAGTACCATTGCCAGAGGAGTTCGCCGTCTTCCGAGGAGTCAGAAGAGCAGGAGTGTTCCAAGGTTTTCCGTCAACCTTGCTGGTTCCTGGAAGCTGTTCGCAGAGGGCGAATAAAGCTTTGAGCAACGGTGATAATTCACCCCAGCAATTCCATCTCTCGCCTGTCATCCTTCTGTTGCCTTTAGCAGTTCTGTCAGTATCTTCTTTTTAGAAGGCACTACTGCCAGTTTGCTACGTTCACGAAAATCTCTTTAGATTATTCGTGTGTTACGATATCTTTTTAGATTTCGTAATTTGCAGAATCCTTCTGGATCTCTGTTGCAAAACCTTCTTTAAGGAGTTGCATTAGAAACGTTGTCTTTACAACTGTTTCATTTTCTCAGTTTTTCATCGAAAAGTTGTGCCCCGGCGTTCCCGGCAATAACAGTTATAAAAATTGGTACACTAGGGTAAAAATTAATTACGGACACAATTGAACCGAAGGATCGAATATCCAACATTTGGATCATTCAAAAGTCCAAAACAATATTTATGGACAACATGTGAAGTCAAGGGTCGCACAGAATGTACGATCGGAATGCGGACGATCCAACCGTACAATTAAAGTTAAAATAAGTAGGGAAAGATACCTAAAGACAAATTGGGATTCGGAGGTCGTTGTACAAAGATACGACCTATGGAATTCGAATGTACTACTGGAATCAATGTGGATACGCCACACCGCTATGATCGTCGAACAACGTCATGGTCACCCCAAATTTGCCACATTAGCAGTTGGTCAACCTAAGAACGTAGCAGAGAAGTCCGATCGAGAATCAACGACTTGGTTGTCTATAGCGATTACGGGAAGTCATTGTTATGAACAACCTATTTGTGTCCTGTATGTGGCTTCATAACGAGGCTCGTTCAGGTTGTAAAGTCAATGTTGACTGTCGAAAAGTTCGAAAAGTTTCTTAAAAGGAAGGGAAACACGTAGGAACAAGATGGAGTTGGATCTTAGAGCATCCACAGTGGAACTCTTTTCAAGTGCTATATTTGGTCTTTAGCCAAATTTTGTAGCACTTGAGGGCTACAATGGACTCTTGTCTACACTTGAAAAAGAGTAGAAAGCCAAGAGACTCTCCAAATTTGGAGAGTCCACTAGTGGAGCTATAGTTACTTGGGGCCCACCATATTTACTTTTCTCCTTTATTCTTTTTTTTAGAGTGTTGCCACTTGTCAATTATGAAGGAAAAATAAAGAGGAAAAAGATGGGATGTTGCCACTTGTCAATTTGGAGTGTTAGTTTGGAGTATACCATTGTGTACCAACATGAAGGAAATACTTCAAAATTAATTTTTTGAGTATGGTTTAAAATAATTTGGAGTATGATTTGGAGCGTTGCCACTGTGGATGCTCTTAGATCGGGGCTTATTACGATGTTGGACACGGCCTAAGAAACGGGACGGGTAGACAGGACTCGAGAAAAAAGTTATAGAAATAGAAGACATGGCATATGTCATTGGGTTCTAGCAGGTTAGGTTTGGCCTCATTTGGTTCGCGGAATGGAAGTAAAAGAAATCAATTTCTTGGCATATATCCTCTCCTTTGGGAAATTACAATTAATATTAATTTTCCTTTCCGATGTTTGAAAATGCCAAGGAATTTGAAAAGGAAAGTGAATGCTTCAATGTGGGAAAGTAATTCCTTGTTTGGATGGATGGAATCACATTCCCTAACTTTCCTTCCATTGGAAATCACTTTTCTTTCCTCCGCAATTCCTTTGACACCCAAATACAGGAAAGTAATCGCTTTCCTTTTCCAACTCCCTGATTCCGCAAACCAAACAAGGCCTAGGGATAGGCTAGAAAATGGAATCTAATTCGGTTTAGGAGAATCCTACAACAATATTTAAATCCCTATAAGATCTGTGGTGAGGATTAAGATATTTTAAGTTAAACAGATTGATCAGAAGGGTGCTAATTTGATAGTAATGGATGACTTTGTTTCAATCAAGACAAATCGATGGCTAGAAAGAGTGACTTAAGTGTGACTTAAGTCACGGGTGGTGGATGCGGTTCTGGGCTAGCGGTTTTAGACCTACCCGTCAGCTAATAATAGAAATTTGTTTATTTTTAATTAAAACATTAAATTCAGAAAATAAAATTAACTATTTGTCTAATTCTAAAAATTGTTTTCGAGGAAAAAAATCAAATAAAATTGGAAAATTTCCTAAAAGAATTTAGAAGTTTGATTATGACCTGAGGAGATTATGTGTAAGTTTGAGGCGAGAATATTGCCATATGTTCGTATAGTAAAAAGTCCTATGATAATTCATTTACCTAGGTAAAAATTACCTACTAATTCCAAAAAAAATCCTATAAACTCTAGGATACCCTAAAATGTATTTACTCTAAAATGAGATATTTGACTACTGGTTCTAACCTATCTTGAGGATCTCTAGGTTATGTTGGTTCACTTAACAACTATGAATTTTATAGGGACCTTCATCTAAACAAGTTCAAAAATACTTCGTATTACACTTTGTACGCTCTTAAGTATACTAATTTGGATTTGTTGGTAGTGGATGCTACATTGTCTACTATTGTGTGTTTCCGTGTACATATTCTCTTAACTGATTCAAACAACAATGAACTCCAACTTATTATTAGTATGCAGACAAAAATCTTTAAGATCAATTTTCTAAGTACTGTGTGTTTCAATGTCCATACATGCAATCATTGATGGCCTTGAAGTCATTATGGAACTTACACTGGTTGGGATTGTTGTTTGCTCGCACATTCTAATTCTTCCCAAAATATTAAGAGGAAATCCTATCAATTTTACCCAAACATCATTAATGTATGTAAATTGAACACCTATGGCAGTCCTAATAAGTTAGACCAAGGTAGTTAAACTAGGAGTAAAATCTTAAAAGGGATAGGGAGTTTGAAAATCAAGAATCAAGAGTGTCATACATTAATAGCTACTTTATTCAAAACCCAATAACATGGATGAGGGTAATGAAAATAATCTTAATTACATGATTTGATAACTTTGTGGCCATTTTTGAGCCCAAAACTGCATAACCTTCTAGGCACATATCTATTTAATAACAACATTTAGGGTATATAATCATATAATATTTTTCTCTAAGTAGTCAATTGGAAGCAATAAAGAAAAATATGCTTGCAAAAACAACAAACATGTGACCATTGTATTGAAGCAAGGCCATAACTTTGACTTTTGGGACAATTGAGGCTCACTTGATTCAGAGGCAATCTGCATAGCTGTAAATATTACCTATTTTCTTGCATATATATCAATCCTTTGGGTCTATAATATTTACTTTATAGTTATGCTACAATGATGGTCCTGGCCAGGCGGCTAACATTAGAAGTCTAAAATTAGCAATGATGATATTGTTATGCTCCAGTCCCAAAATATGCAGGATCAATCCATGTGATTGGGCCAACTAATACCTCCATCGGAATGATGCAACCCTACTGGTCCTACCAAAGTGTACTACTATTTATACAAGTGAACTCCACTCCATGTATTATATGTATAATAGTCAAGTAGACTAATCTCATCCATAAAGAAGCAAGAACTACATCACAAAGCTGAAATATAAAGACTTGATGTAAACCCCATGTCATGTAGTATTGAATTTTTACAATTTATAGTTATTAATGAAAGCAACCCTTGTTAAATAAACTTATAATTTAAAACCAATTAGAAAATGATTGGAGACAACCAACAACACAAATATGTGTCGCTACCTGGTACCAAAATGTCGCTACCTAGTATTGTAACGTCGTTGAACATCGCTACAAAGTATTACAATATCGCTACCTGGAAAGGTAGCGACATATCACTATGTCGCTAATTGAAAAATGACTATGTTGTGGATCGTGAGGTAACTTTAGAGGGGGGAGGGGGTGAATATAGTGCAGCAAAAATTATCCTCTATTAAAAAATATGAAGGCATAGTACCAACTAAATAATGCAAAAAGTACAGATATGGAAATTGAAAGTATCGAGTTCAAAGAGCAAGCACAACTACCAATTTTTTTTTTATATTGGTATCCCTCGTGGAGGACTAGTCCAGTCCCGTTAACTCTTGCTCGGAGTTAAATTCAATATCAGTGAAACACGAGCTTTGATTCGAAGGACTTGTGACTTCTTACAAACACCTCATGCTTTGATTCGAAGAGCAAGACGACTTCAACTTTGAGCTTTTGAAATAAAAGCTTATTTGGACTTTTCCAAATTTGAACAACTTTTTAAAAACAAAATCCTAGTCGAACTTGCACTTCACAGATTAGCTAGGAGCACATGAAGTTATTTTTTGATTAGGCAAGAAGACTAAAGCTTAAGAGAATAGATAAGAAGGTGAATGACTGAGTGATTAGAAATGGAGAAAAGCACATTTATAGGGCTTTATGACACCGAGTTCGGACATGTACATTGAAACACACAGTACTTTGGTAGTGGATGCTACATTCTCTACTACTGTGCATTTTCGTGTACATCTTCTCTTGAATGATTCAAACAACATCGAACTACAACTTATTATTAGTATGCAGACAAAAATCTTTAAGATCAATTTCCTAAGTAATGTGTGTTTCAGTGTCCATACATGTCTGATTGCATGTATGGACACTGAAACAAATAGTACTTTGGTAGTGGATGCTACATTGTCTACTACTATGTGTTTTCGTGTACATCTTCTCTTGAATGATTCAAAAAACATTGAACTCCAACTTATTATTAGTACGCAGACAAAAATATTTCAGATCAATTTCCTAAGTACTGTGTGTTTCAGTGTCCATACATGCAATCATTGATGGCCTTGTGTCAGGACCCGCTCCCGAATAATCGGACACGAGTCGGACATGCCCAGCCTTCGTCGTTAGACACGACGAAGTAAGCTGTACCAATCTAGGGAAAGCTAACCAGATAATCAAAGTAAATGTGAACACAGCATCTATAAACGAATCCCAAATCCAGATACATGTCTCAAAGTTATTACATCAAAGTTATTACATTCCAGCAAATGAAACTAAAGTATACTAGTCTCAAAATACAAGGAAATGTAAACTGCTAAGGTAATATGCTCTAGGCTTTCGCAGCCTCTAAGTCAAGAGCAACTCCAGCTGGCTCTACTGCATCTACTGGCTCTCGGCCATAAAATATATCGCACAGAGCCTCCAACTCACCTACAAAATATCCTAGTCAGGAGCGGAGCAAAGTACAGTTCTAGGTAATGAACAAGAACATGATATGGAAATGAGTACAGGAGTACATGAAATGAAATACAGAAAGTACAGAAAAGTAGGTACAGGAGATAAAGTACATGAACTACAGTACAGGAGTATAAAGTATAGGAAATATAAAGTACAGGAAATGTAATGTACAGGAATGAAACCATAATCCTGAAGTACAAGACATGACAAGTGCACCATGTTTGAAATACAACCAGCCTATGTGACCGGCTGGGGTGAGTACAGGAGCATGTACAGGAGTACATAAATATGGTACGGCTTAGGGCCCGCGTGCACGATACGAGGCCTAAGCTATCTACATGAATATAGTAACCGGGGTTTGGTCACATGGCTAGTGTATTTCCCCACCCGACACAAGTAAGTACAAGAACAAGATAATACAGGAGTACAGGATATCGTGTCATGACGTGTCACAAGAAGAGTACAAGAAATGTAAATGCACAAGACCATAGAAAAGTACTTGCCTTGCTTCGAAAAAATACAGGTAATCAATGGAGCTGGATGTCCTCCTGGTTTATTAAGTACAAGCTGGTTAATATCTAAATAAGTTTAATTTACTCATCAAGTACTTTAATATATCTATATTTGGAATATAGTAGTGATTTTAAATTAAACTATTTGTTTCTTTTATCAATTAGTACATTAAAATTACTCACAACTCACCTTATGACAATCCTCACTAGGATAGGAAAGTTGGCATCAATTATACAAAACTAGGATGCATGCTAATTAACATAATTTAGAAGTTTCCCCCACTAGTATTTATTCCTATATACAAAAGACTTACATTAAAACAGAGTTTTCCTTCTAATGTAACAATGTACTGAGATTGAGTTCTCAGATTTCACTAAATCTATTAGGACAGTGCTAAGGAATCTTAAGTTTACTGATACACGAATCTCTAGTTCATCAACTAACCAAGACTCAATATATATAAATCTTTAGGTTCATCACTGAACCAAATACTGACAGGAAGTTCCAGTTCAGTAAACCTATTAAGACCGGGCTCAGGTTCCTCATTTCACTAACCAATCCCCTGTCACTAACAGTCCCTGACCCACTGAATACTTACTATCAGTCAAATAGGTGACTGATATATAAATATTCCATAGATCGATCAAGAATCAAATGCCCACACTTACTGCCTACTGCACCTAGCATGTACTGTACCATCCCAATGACATAACCCATTGTATATTAACAGATAACTGACATTCAACTACCTACTGGTATCAGATACCAATTTACATTAAATCTGATCTAAAACTCTAACTAGTCCATAGCATGCTCTCGAAAGCCAAAACATACCTAGGTAATGCCCAGGTTCATCAATTACTTAATACTGCATATGTTGGTTTTAGGTTCATTAGACTGAATCAGTTTGCACATGCAATCTCAGGTTCAATAAAATGAACCAATCATTGCACAGATATTAAAGTTCAATAAAATGAACCAAAGTATTGCAAAGGTATTCAAATTTAATAGAATGAACCAATCTGATATGAATCACAGATTCAATAAATGAGCCAAAGACTGATATGGATCTCAGGTCAACCAACAAGCCAAACCCCTGCTTATTAGGATCAGTCCAAGAGGATTGAACCAATGGGCTGAAACTCAGCTACTATGCACTGAACCTTCAAGCTGCCTAATATCTATCTCAGGATTTCCACAGGTGACCCACTGGATAATTCACAGGCCTATACATCTATTAGGAGTTGTCCTAACTAATAAATTTGTCAGCTGACCTGTTTGAATATTCATGACATAGACTCCAAATTGAATTTCGACTAGTTACAGAAGAACAACTGGAATCCCCCCTACTCTGGACTGCTCTCAGTCATACTCGACTACAGGGAACCCTTAAAGCTAACTAGAAAGAACTAATCATAAGATAAAGAATCAGCCATCACCATTAATGATATCAAAGTCCAGATTCAAAGATTGATAATAAATACTCTTTTAGAGAAATTTACCCATTGGTATCTCAATAAGTAAACTTATAGCTGCTACTCTTAACAGAGCATCCATCCAAAAGAGCTACTTATCAGCACTCAGTGACTGAAACCATACACCCAATAGCCCACAGTTAACTTACTGCAATCCTTCATCTAGTGTGCAGGATGATACTCTACTTTCTAGGTTCTGAAATCAATAATCAAGTAATGTGGTACCAAACTTAGGAATACAAAATAGACTAATATTAGGGATACTCTAATTGAATTGAGCATGAACCAAAATATCATTCGAAATGCCAGTTATGTTAGTGAAACTATATCTCAGTTATTGCATCATAGACTTTAGTTTATGCCCAATACTCTAATCCATTGCACTGACAACTTCACATTAATCGAACAAACACAAAATCAATCTTAAGAACTTAAAGAAAAGAGCTCCAAGTCGTACTTGTTTAGACTGACTGACAAAATTATCAGCCCTCACATATTTGAAATCTTGATTTCTAAGATCTAAATTACTGAGGATTAGGATTTACCTCAACTGAATTCTCCTCAGGGATATCTAATGGAGAGTGTTCTGCTGACTCAATATCCCAGTGTCCCTTGTTCGATTTCCCACCAAATTCTCTAGACACGATCTGTCAATAGATGTAAAATCCCCACACCATGACACATCCATCACTAACTTGAATTATAACGAAAGGATTTGAGAAAAGAAATAGTTCCACTAGATTAGGTTAGAATTTGATCTTACCAGAGTTCGGTTGATTAGCCTGGCACACAATCGATCCAAAACCCGATCTGATCTAATTCAAATCATTAGTTCAACCTAGAACGAAAACAAATCTAAGATCGAAGAATTTAAATGATGAGACGAGGTGTAATCAAATTATTTAATACTTACACCCTCGATATTCCTCAGATCTAAAGAGTAAAGGAAAACGAATGTTCGATCGATCACTTCGAGAAGGGACCTAAACTAAGAATCAACAATTTAGAAGTCGATCAGAACATAAAGATTTGAGAATCGATTGAACTAAAATTTCTAACCAATTAAACAATCGAGCTTCCCAGGCTGATCCTCGCAGGTGAACTTGGTCTCTCTGTCGTCAAGATCTCCACGATCAACTTGCCATCTTCTTCTTTTTCTTCACTCAATCGCCATGGCCAGGAAGCTCTGCTCTGCTACTGAGTTGCAGGAATTTGTGGATAAGGAAATGAGAGAAGCACGATTGAAAGTAAGGGTTCGACTGTTTAAATAGGCGGTTAAAGAAGGGTTTGGGAAAATTGGCGTGCTCTCGAAAATTGCCAGAGGTTGTTACTCCGCACATGGTCGATGTGTAGGTGGTGTCGATGACAGTTAGAGAATTCAAAATTTTGGATTTAGAACAGAGAATGGTATGGCTGCTGATGACCTAATGTTATCTTATTTTGATTGGGCCCAAAACTCTCCCAATTGAAAAAGCCCAATTGGTATAGAAAGCCCAAGCTTTCTAATGAGAAAATTCCTATGATAAAGGCTTCAAAGGCTTTTAAGAAAATTCATGAATTTTGGAAAAGCATAAGATTTATATATATATATAATTTGGGGGTGACAAATCCTCCCTCCTTAAAAGAATTTTGCCCTCAAAATTTAAAAATGAACTAATAATTAATCAACAATCACAATGCTTGTTCACCCAAAATCAATTATTGAGTTTCTGGAAAAATTTCAGACAAGTACAATCAAACAAACAAACTAGGATATCGCTCCCGCATCTCGTCCTCGTGCTCCCATGTGGACTCTTTCGGAGAGTGGTGTTTCCACATGACGCGGACAAGTGGAATAGTCTGGTTCTGCAATTGCTTCTCCCTCCGATCAAGGATCTCCACTGGCTGCTCCTCGTAGGTCAAGCTCGGACCCACCTCTTGCTCTGAATAGTCTACTACATTGCTTGGGTCTGGAATGTAGCGTCGGAGCTGAGACACGTGGAATACGTCATGTAGTCCCTCTAAATCGGCTGGAAGTACTAGTCGATAAGCCACCTCGCCAATCTGTGCCGTCACATCGAAGAATCCGATGTACCTCGGACTGAGTTTCTCGTCTCTACCGAAACGAATGACGCCTCTAGTCGGCGAGATCTTCAGGAACACTCTATCTCCAGCCGCGAACTCCAGTGGTCGTCTGCTGCTATCCGCCCAGTGCTTCTGCCGATCCTGCGCAACTCTTAGACGCTCACTGATCAGTCTGATCTTCTCGGCTGAGTCTACCACTATTTCTAGCCCAAGTAAAGCCCTCTCGCCAACATCGTCCCAAGATAAAGGTGTGCGACATCTCCGCCCATACAATGCCTCAAACGGGATCATCTCGATGCTAGCCTGATAACTGTTGTTATAGGCAAATTCTACTAGATGCAAATGATCCTTCCACGAACTGCCGAAATCAAGTACACAAATCCGCAGCATGTCCTCCAGTGTCTGAATGGTCCTCTCGGACTGTCCGTCCGTCTGTGGATGATAGGCGGTGCTGAACTTCAACTGTTACCCCAAGCTCAGCTGTAGACTCCTCTAAAAATATGATAAAAAGCGGCTGTCCCTGTCTGAAACAATGCTCACCGGCACCCCGTGAATCTGCACAATCTGTCGCATATAGAGGTCTGTAAGCTTCTCGGTCGACAGCCCAACCTTGAATGGAATGAAATGAGCAGACTTCGTCAGTCTGTCCACGATAACCCAAATAGCATCCTTGCCATTGGACGTGCACGGTAAACCAGAGACGAAGTCCATAGTGATGTGCTCCCACTTTCATTCCGGGATAGGTAAAGGCTGGAGTAATCCTGCTGGTCTCTGGCGCTCTGCCTTGACTTGCTGGCACACAAGGCATCTGGAAACAAATCTGGCAACCTCTCTCTTCATCCCATACCACCAAACATACTCCCGCAGATCCTTATACATCTTGGTAGATCCAGGATGAATGGAATACTGCGACTGGTGGGCCTTCTGCATCACCTCCTCCCTCAAATCCTTGGGCACACACAACTGATTCCCGTGCCTCAGGGATCCATCCGCTGCAATGGTAAAGTCATCGAGCAATCCTGCCTCTGCCTGACCTCTAAGACATCGGAGTTCCTCATCAAGAAACTGGGCCTCCTTGATCTTCTCTAACAGTCTTGACTGTATCTGCATGTGCATCAGCTACCCTCCAACTCCCGAAAGAATAATCTCGATCCCCAGACTCTCAAGATCCTCTAGAAGATGTTAGTCCATAGTGAGAAACATAGCAATAGGATATCGACTAAGAGCATCTGCCACCACATTCGCCTTTCCAGGGTTGTACTACATATTGATGTCAAAATCCTTCATGAGTTCCAGCCATCTGCGCTGCCTCATGTTCAGCTCCTTCTGAGTGAAAACATACTTCAGGCTTTTGTGGTCCGTGAAGACATCCACTCTCTCTCCATACAAATAGTGCTTCCACAGTTTCAAGGCAAAAATGACTGCTGCAAGCTCCAAGTCATGTGTGGGATAATTTTTCTCATGAGGCCTCAACTGTCTAGAAGCATAAGCAATGACACTCTTGTTCTGCTTAAGCACACATCCCAAGCCCTTCCCTGAAGCATCGCTGTAGATGACGAATCCTTCCGATCCTGATGGCAAAGCTAGAACTGGTGCTGTCGTGAGTCTTCTCTTCAATTCTTCAAATGCTGACTGGCAGGCATCGCTCCAGATGAACTCCTCATCCTTCTGCGTAAGCTTGGTCATCGGCTCTGCTATCTTGGCAAAATCCTTCACGAACTTCCTGTTGGATCCTGCTAGACGCAGGAAACTACGAATGTCTGCTACCGACTTGGGAGGTGCCCATGCTTCTACAGCTTCAATCTTCTTGGGATCCACAGAAATCCCCTTTCCAATCACCACATGTCCCATGAACTCCACTCGGTCCAAGAAAAACTTATATTTTGAAAGTTTTTCGTACAGCTTCTCCTTCCGCAAAATCTCCAACACAATCCGCATGTGCTCTACATGCTCCTCCTTGGTCTTTGAATAGATCAAGATTTCGTCAATGAAGACTACGACAAACATGTCCAAATACTTGTAAAAAACTTTATTCATCAAGTTCATAAATACTGCTGGGGCGTTGGTGAGTCCGAACGGCATCACCAAGAATTCATACTGGCCGTATCGGGTGTTGAAAGCTATCTTCGAAATATCCTGCTCCCGAACCTTCATCTGATGATATCCCGATCGAAGGACAATCTTGGAAAAGACTTTCGCTCCACTAAGCTGATCAAACAGCTCATCAATCCGTGGTAAAGGGTATTTATTCTTGATGGTGATGTTATTGAGTGTACAATAATCGATACACATCCTCACAGTCCCATCCTTCTTGGGCACGAAGAGTACCGGTGCTCCCCAGGGTGAAGCACTGGACCGAATAAAACCCTTGCCCTATAACTCATCAATCTGAGCCTTCAACTCTGCAGCTTCCTCCAGGTTGATCTTGTAGCAATACTGGGACTTTGGCGCTGATCCGGGCACTAGGTCGATGCTGAACTCCACATCTCGATCTGGCGGCAATCCTGGTAACTCCTCGGAAAAGACGTCAAGATACTCTGCAATCAGCGGATGCGAAAACTCCTGGTCTTCTGCAACTGCTCTGAAGTAGACTCCCTCTGGCCTCTCTGCAACTCGTCTGCTGATCTCGAACGGTGGAACTCCAGGCGGGCTGAAAATAACCTTCCCTTCATGACAGTCTATTACGGAAAACTGCTCGCTCATCCAGTCGATGCCGAGGACTATATCAAATTCGGGCAATGGTATCACTAGAAGTCGAGCCCTAAGCTCCCGTCCAGCTATAGTGATAGGGCAATCCACCATCTCACTAACTGGCACTATCCCTCCTCCTGTCATAATCCAACAGTTCCTCCTAGTAGGCTTGGGTGTGAAGCCGTGTCTATGCAAAAACTCATATGATACAAAGCTATGTATGGCTCCAGAATCAAACAATGCAATGGCAGAGAAAAAATATAAAAGTATAGAACCTGTGATCATATCTGGTACAGCCTCATCCTCCTCAACTGCAGCCATGACGTAAGCACGTCCCTGCGGTGGTGGTCCCCTCTGCTGCTGGTGCTACACAAAATGCTGTTGCTGAGTAGAAAATGCCTGAACCCTCTGTGGTGCAGCTGGTAGAGCTCTGGATGGTGCAGGTGGTGGTCCTCCAGCTCCTCGAGGTCCTTCTGTCAGTCGAGCTGCAGCCTGTGGGCAGTCCCTCATCTGGTGTGCGTCTGATCCGTAAAATAAACAGAGCCCGAGCCTCTTGCGGCACTCATCGAAGCAGTGTCCCGGCCGGTAACAGAATGCGCAAGTAACTGCCTGCTGCAGTCTCTGAGGCTGATGTGCATGAGCTCTGGCTGGCCGGTGATGCTGCTGTGCCGGCTGCTGTGGCCTCGCCTGAATCTGATTCTGGGCCCTTTTCGCTGGTGCCTGGAAACTGCTGCTGCCAATATCCCGGTCCCTCTTCGGCTTCGGCTCTGCCTCCTTCTCTACAGCCTGAACAATCTTGAGGATGCTCGTATACGTCGTCGCCTAACTAATCGCCATCGCGTGCCGCAGCTCCCTGGTGAGACCCTTCTTGAATCTTCAAGCTCTGTCCTCCGGTACTCTGACTAGGTTCTCTGCGAACCTGCTGAGTCTAGCAAACTCTGAAGTGTACTCCGCAACCGTCATAGTCCCCTGCTGCAGCGTCTCGAACTGCATTCTAGAACTGCATTCTAAGCTCATCCCGCTCCACATCGGGGAAAAACTTCTCCCTAAACAGAGTTTTGAAATCTGCCCAAGAAACCTGGGGCTCCGCCAACTAGGGCTCCTCCCGGTACCAAGCCCTGGCCAAATCAAAGAGTCGCATGCTCGCCACCTCCACCTTCAGGTCATCCGGGATCCGTGCCATCTTCAGGGTCCTCTCCGCATTCTCCAGCCACTCGTCCGCATAGACGATCCCTATGTTGCCCCAAAAGTCCATCGGGCAGAGATTCTGGTAGTCCCTGGCCGTCCCTGGTCTCGATGCTGCTGGTGCTGCAGGTGCTACTGGAGCTGGTGCTATCGGCTCTCTGGTCCTGAGCGCATCTACAACTGTCACCCGAAACTGCGCTGCCTGGTGGTTCTGGCCCTCCATAAACTGCTAGAAAATAGCCATCACCTGAGCGCCGTCAAAAGTCATCATCGGGGGTAGCGGCGGAAAGATAGGAGGTGGTGGCGGAAGCTGATCTACTGGAGCATCTGGTGCAGGCTGATCCGAGCTGTCTGTAACTCCCGACTGATCAGCGGTCTTCCTCGTAGCGACCATCCTGCAACAAAAGAAAACTTCGTGATTGATAAAAACCTAACCTACAAGTAAATGTAAATGTTTATATAATATCCATATATACCCGATTTCCTATGTTGTGATTCAAGTTTCTCTAGTTTAAATCAAGTCCCCCAATAGTACACTAATACCTAGGTACTATTAGGATTGACCTGCATGGGCCACCACTAAAAATATGTTACGACCCGCTCTCGAATAATCGAACACGAGTCGGACACGCTTAGCCGTCGTCGTTAGACACGACGAAGTAAGCTGTACCAATCTAGGAAAAGCTAACCAGATAATCAAAGTAAATGTGAACACAGCATCGATAAACGAATCCCAAATCCAGATACATGTCTCAAAGTTATTACATTCCAACAAATGAAAGTAAAGTATACTAGTAATACAAGGAAATGTAAACTGCTAAGGGAATATGCTCTAGGCTTCCGCAGCCTCTAAGTCAAGAGCAACTCCAGCTGGCTCTACTACATCTACTGGCTCTCGGCCATAAAATGTATCGCACAGAGCCTCCAACTCACCTGCAACATATCCTAGTCATGAGCGGAGCAAAGCACAGTTCAAGGTAATTAACAAGAACATGATATGGAAATAAGTACAGGAGTACATGAAATGAAATATAGAAAGTACAGAAAAGTAGGTACAGGAGATAAAGTATAGGAACTACAGTATAGGAGTATAAAATACAGGAAATGTAATGTACGGGAATGAAACCATAATCCTGAAGTACAAGACATGACAAGTGCACCATGTTTGAAATACATCTAACCCATGTGACCAGCTGGGGTGAGTACAGGAGCATGTATAGGAGTACATGAATATGGTACGGCTTAGGGCCCGCGTGCACGATGCGAGGCCTAAGCTATCTACATGAATATAGTAACCGGGGTTTGGTCACATGGCTAGTGTATTTTTCCACCCGACATAAGTAAGTATAAGAACAAGATAATACAGAGGTACAGGATATCGTGTCATGACGTGTCACAAGAAGAGTACAAGAAATGTAAATGTACAAGACCATTGAAAAGTACTTGCCTTGCTCCGGGAAAATATGGGTAATCAATGGAGCTGGATGTCCACCTAGTTTATTAAGTACAAGCCGGTTAATATCTAAATAAGTCCAATTTACTCATCAAGTACTTTAATATATATATATATATATATATATATATATATATATTTGGAATATACTAATGATTTTAAATTAAACTATTTGTTTCTTTTATCAATTAGTACATTAAAATTACTCACAACTCACCTTATGACAATCCTCACTAGGATAGGAAAGTTGGCATCAATTATACAAAACTAGGATGCATGCTAATTAACATAATTGAGAAGTTCCCCCACTAGTATCTATTCCTATATACAAAAGACTTACATTAAAACAGAGTTTTCCTTCTAATGTAACAGTGTACTGAGATTGAGTTCTCAGATTTAACTAAATCTATTAGGACAGTGCTAAGGAATCTCAAGTTTACTGATACACGAATCTCTAGTTCATCAACTAACCAAGACTCAATATATATGAATCTTTAGGTTCATCACTGAACCAAATACTGACAGGAATTTCCAGTTCAGTAAACCTATTAAGACAGGGCTCAGGTTCCTCATTTCACTAACCAATCCCTTGTCACTAACAGTCCCTGACCCACTGAATACTTACTGTCAGTTAAATAGGTGACTGCTATATAAACATTCCATAGATCAATCAAGAATCAAATGCCCACACTTACTGCCTACTGCACCTAGCATGTACTGTACCATCCCAATGTCATAACCCAAAGTATATTAACATATAACTGACATTCAACTACCTACTGGTATCAGATACCAATATACATTCAATCTGATCTAAAACTCTAACTAGTCCATATCATGCTCTGATCGAAAGCCAAAACATACCTAGGTAATGCCCAGGTTCATCAATTACTTAATACTACATATGTTGGTTTCAGGTCCATTAGACTGAATCAGTTTGCACATGTAATCTCAGGTTCAATAAAACGAACCAATCATTGCACAGATATTAAAGTTCAATAAAATAAACCAAAGTATTGCACAGGTATTCAAATTCAATAGAATGAACCAATCTGATATGAATCTCAGATTCAATAAATGAGCCAAAGACAAATATGGATCTCAGGTCAACCAACAAGCCAAACCCCTGCTTATCAGGATCAGTCCAAGAGGATTGAACCAATGGGCTAAAACTCAGCTACTATGCACTGAACCTTCAAGCTGCCTAATATCTATCTCAGGATTTCCACAGGTGACCCACTGGATAATTCACAAGCCTATACATCTATTAGGAGTTGTCCTAACCAATAAATTTGTCAGCTGACCTGTTTGAATATTCATGACATAGACTCCAAATTGAATTTGGACTAGTTACAGAAGAACAACTGGAATCCCCCCTTACTCTGGACTGCTCTCAGTCCTACTCGACTACAAGGAACCCTTAAAGCTAACTAGAAAGAACTAATCATATGATAAAGAATCAGCCATCAACATTACTGATATCAAAGTCCAGATTCAAAGATTGATAATAAATACTCTTTTAGAGAAATTTACCCATTGGTATCTCAATAAGTAACTTATAGCTGCTACACTTAACAGAGCATCCATCCAAAAGAGCTACTTATCAGCACTCAGTGACTGAAACCATACACCCAATAGCCCACAGTTAAGTTACTGCAATCCTTCATCTAGTGTGTAGGATGATACTCTACTTTCTTGGTTCTGAAATCAATAATCAAGTAATATGGTACCAAACTTAGGAATACAAAATAGACTAATATTAGGGATACACTAATTGAATTGAGCATGAACCAAAATATCATTCAAAATGCCAGTTATCTTAGTGAAACTATATCTCAGTTATTGCATCACAGACTTTAGTTTATGCCCAATACTCTAATCCATTGTACTAAAAACTTCACAATAATTGAACAAACATAAAAACAATCTTAAGAACTTAAAGAAAAGAGCTCCAAGTCGTACTTGTTTAGACTGACTGACACAATTATCAGCCCTCACATATTTAAAATCTTGATTTCTAAGATCTAAATTACTGAGGATTAGGATTTACCTCAACTGAATTCTCCTCAGGGATACGTATCCAATGGAGAGTGTTCTGCTGACTCAATATCCCAGTGTCCCTTGTTCGATTTCCTACCAAATTCTCTAGACACGATCTGTCAATAGATGTAAAATCCCCACACCATGACACATCCATCACTAACTTGAATTATAACGAAAGGATTTGAGAAAAGAAATAGTTCCACTAGATTAGGTTAGAATTTGATCTTAGCAGAGTTCGGTTGATTAGCCTGGCACACAATCGATCCAAAACCCGATCTGATCTAATTCAAATCATTAGTTCAACCTAGAACGAAAAAAAATCTGAGATCGAAGAATTTAAATGATGAGACGAGGTGTAATCAAATTATTTAATACTTACACCCTCGATATTCCTCAGTTCTAAAGAGTGAAGGAAAACAAACGTTCGATAGATCACTTTGAGAAGGGACCCAAACTAAGAATCAACAATTTAGAAGTCGATCGGAACATAAAGATTTGAGAATCAATTGAACTGCAATTTCTTACCAATTAAACAATCGAGCTTCCCAGGCTGATCCTCGCAGGTGAACTTGTTCTCTCTGTCGTCAAGATCTCCACGATCAACTTGCCATCTTCTTCTTCTCCTTCTTCTTCTTCACTCAACCGCCATGGCCAGGAAGCTCTACTCTGCTACTGACTTGCAGGAATTTGTGGAGAAGGAAATGAGAGAAGCACGATTGAAAGGAAGGGGTCGGCTGTTTAAATAGGCGGTTAAAGAAGGGTTTGGGAAAATTGGCGCGCTTTCAAAAATTTCCAAAGGTTGTTACTCCGCACATGGTCGATGTGTAGGTGGTATCGATGACAGTTAGAGAATTCAAAATTTTGGATTTAGAACAGAGAATGGTATGGCTGCTGATGACCTAATGTTATTTTATTTTGATTGGGCCCAAAACTCTCCCAATTGAAAAGGCCCAATTGGTATAGAAAGCCCAAACTTCCTAATGAGAAAATTCCTATGATAAAGGCTTCAAAGGCTTTTCAGAAAATTCATGAATTTTGGAAAAGCATAAGATTTATATATAAAAAAAAATTTGGGGGTGATACCTTGAAGTTATTATGGAACTTACACTGGTTGGGATTGTTGTTTGCTAGCACATTCTAAGTCTTCCCAAAATTTTAAGAGAAAATCCTATCAATTTTACTCAAACATCATTAATGTATCTAAATTGAACACCTATGGCAGTCCTAGTAAGTTAGACCAAGGTAGTTAAACTAGGAGTAAAATCTTAAAAGGGATAGGGGGTTTGAAAATCAAGAATCAAGAGTGTCCTACATTAACAGTTACTTTCAAAACCCAACAACATAGATGAGAGTAATGAAAACAATCTTAGTTACTTGATTTGATAGCTTTGTGGCCATTTTTGAGCCACAAACTACATAACCTTCTAGGCACATTTCTATATAATGATAGCATTTAGGGTATATGATCATATAATATTTTTCTCTAAGTAGTCAATTGGAAACAATTACTAAAGAAAAATATGCTTGCAAGCAAAAACAAGAAACATATGACCATTGTATTGAAGCAAGGCTATAACTTTGACTTTTAGGACAATTGAGGCTGACTAGATTCAGAGGCAATCTAGATAGCTGTAAATATTATCTATTTTCTTGCATATATATCAACCCTTTGAGTCTATAAGATTTACTTTACAGTTATGCAACAATGATGGTCCTGGCCAGACGAGGCTAACATTAGAAGTCTAGATTTAGCAATGATGATATTTTTATGCTCCGGTCCCAAAATATGCAGGATCAATCCACGTGACTGGGCCAACTAATACCTACATCGGAATAATAAAACCCTACTGGTCCTACCAAAGTGTACTACTATGTATACAAGTGAACTCAAATCCACAAATTATATGTATAATTGTCAAGTAGACTAATCTCATCCATAAAGAAGCAAGAACGACATAAAAAAGCTGAAATATAAAAACTTGATGTAAACCCCATGTCATGTACTATTGAATTTTTACAATTTATAGTTATTAATGAAAGCAACCCTTGTTAAATAAACTTATAATTAAAAATGAATTAGAAAATGATTAGAGACGTCCAACAACACAAATATGTGTCGCTACCTGGTACCAAAATGTCGCTACCTAGTATTGTAACATCGTTGAACATCGCTACAGAGTATCACAATATTGCTACCTGGAAAGGTAGCGACATACCACTATGTTGCTAATTGGAAAATGACTACGTTGTGGATTGTGAGGCAACTCTAGAGGGAGGGGGCGGGGAGGAGGGGGTGAATATAGTGCAACAAAAATTATCCTCTATTAAAAAATATAAAGGCATAGTACCAACTAAATAATGCAATAAGTACAGATATGGAAATTGAAAGTATGGAGTTCAAAGAGCAAACACAACTACCAAATTCTTTTTATATTGGTATCCCTCGCGGGGGACTAGTCCAGTCCCGTTAACTCTTGCTCGGAGTTAAATTTAATATCAGTAAAATACATGCTTTGATCCGAATGGCTTGCGACTTCTTACAAACACCTCACGCTTTGAATCGAAGAGCACGACGACTTCAACTTTGAGCTTTTGAAATAAAAGCTTATTTGGACTTTTCCAAATTTGTACAACTCTTTAAAAACAAAATTCTAGTCGAACTTGCACTTCACCGATTAGCTAGGAGCATATGAAGTTTTTTTGAGCAGGTAAGAAGACTAAAGCTAAGAGAATAGATAATGTAATGCCCCGCTCCGCACGAGGCATTTGGTTGGCTTATTGGATGGGATCAGAATATTGGACCGTGACTTATGTTGGGAATCAGGAGAATTGAGACTGATGTAGTCTCTCTTAGCTGGCTAGATGGAATGGATATTGGAACGTGGCTCGCTGGTGGAGCTACGCTTAGTGGAATTTTGGGTGAGTGGAACTGTCCTTCCTCCTCCTTACTCCTTCATGCTTAATAGATGAAGTATTGAAATGCTATAAACTGCCCCTAAATGTCCCTTATGTTAGTTGCTGAGTAATAGAGATGCTTTTGTTGAGAATTATTGAAATGTACAACACATTGAACTGTTAATGTGATTTGCTGCCTGAGAATGAATTGATAACATTGCCCCTTATGCTTAACACTGCTGGAACAAGTAGACACTTGAATAATGAGATGCCTTATGAATGATAGAATAAGAAATGAACTGGCTATGCTATCGAATCAATGAACTGAATGAAACACTAGAATCATGTACTCTCTGTATATCTGTTGCAAGAATATGAAATGTTGCCTGTCCCTTATAAGAAATGATTGAATGTTAAGTTCCCCTTAAGAAAGGAATGATATGAGATACGTTGCAATGAAGCAATGAATGAGAAATGATAAAGCTGGGATCGTTGAGATCACCAAATGAAATGATGGTAATGATGAAATGAATAAGTCATTGAATATGACTAATGATGCACTGTTGCCTTTACTTTCCTTAATATATTTACCATGCGATTTTGTTCACAATCGAGTCGGACACGCATTCGCATGGTCATGGACAACTTGTATACAAGGTTTGAGTAATAATTTCCTCGAACGGTTCCTAGGGCCCTGGGGACCGATTCGGCCTAGGAGGAAATAATGATGAGTGCTATGGGAGCACGGATAAGGCGGGGTGGCATAGAGGCTCGCCACCTACTATGCTGACCGCATTATCTTAAAATGAAATGAAATGAAAAGAGTCCATATGGTTTAACAACACCAGTGACCATGTAGTCAGGATGCATGCTAATGAATGTTTTGTGCAGGCAGAGTAAGTATATCAGATAACCTGTAATTGATACAGGTACGAGGAGTCGGCTATCGGTAAGAAATCACATAATTGTGATATTGTATAAGTTGGTTTAACTTGCCTGCTTAACATGTTCCATTTAGTATGCTAGAAAGATGCCTTGCTCTAATCATTGCTCAAACACAACAGACATGCTAAGTGATGCTTGAAGTGAGAACTGTTATAACATGCTTAAAATCGTTAATGTTAACGATGCCTCAATGATGCCTTTTCATGATAACACCTAGTATGCATCAATGATGCCTTTGCATGATAATACCAAGAATGATAAATGATATGTCCACATGATTGCTACTAAGAATATGTTTACATGCTTCACTCTGATTATTGCCCATGAACTGTAAACTGATGCTAGGCCCCAAATAGAAAGATCACTCTAATAAATGCATGCTTAAATGATCACTAAAATGTTGGTTTATGCGAGTGGGTTGGATTCTGCTCGCCAGTACATAGATGATGTGCTGACCCACGTTTTGTGGGCAGGTGCTTATGCTTGGAATGTTCTACACACGGAGTTTAGCTGGATTGGTTCCGCGGCATCGAAGATTTGTTGGGCATACAGAAGCTCTCCTTGCACAAGATGATGTCTTCTGTTTATAAAGGGCATAATGTATGGAATATTGTAATCAGTTGTACCAGTGAGATTGTAAGCCAAGTCGGTATATCGAGTTGAAATCCATTGTATCCAAATATCAAATGTAAGCTGTATAGCATTGTTCAGTTGGTTTCCAATGTAAAGTGAGATGTGCTATAATTATTGTACTTCAATACAAGTCTTGTACTCTTCTTCAATTATCAATAAAGAGAATAAAGTTCTACATATCTCTGTGTGGCTTCAAGTTACTCTTTTCTCCGCTGCTATAAAGAAGTGATGTACTTCTATTCAATAAGAAAGATTGTCCTCATTAAATTCAATTTATCTGCTTCTGCCGCTGCGATGTATTCCTATTTGAAGAATAATCGATTATGTACCATCTTTGCCTTGTACAAGTGCAATACCAGACTTGTACGGCATCACGCCCAAGCGAGGACGATCGATTCCAAGAGATAAAATATGTGAATAAATGACTCTATGAATCGGGGCGTGACAAATTGGTATCAGAGCACGGCTTTACGTCCTTGGTCTCTTCTTTGATTCGTTTCAAATCAAAGTTGCATCGACGATTAACCAAAGTTGCTTCCGCGATCACTCAACGTTGCTTCCGTGATTAAATCAAAGATTGCTTCCGCGATTATGTTGTTGTTGTTCTGTAATCATCCTATGTTGTTCGTGTCTGAAAGATCGTTGACCCTCTTGGCTGCTCACTGGATGTTCCATACAATAAGTCTATATACATTGTGATGCCCCTAAATGAATGATTATTGTTGGTTTGGACACAAATAACCCAACAATGAGTCGATGCCATAGTATGCTATATTGTGAATGCCTTTTTGAAATGTGGGAATATAGAAAAGTGGCTGGGTATGCTGTAACAAGTTGAGAATTGCATGTGATGCAGAAAGAGTTGGGAATGAAATAATTGATGGATGAGTTCAACAGAATTGGTGAATTGACTCATGCGTGCTGGCTACTGCTTTCTAGACCCTAAGAATGTTGGCTTGTGATATTGAGACCCCGAGATGTTGGTTAAGTATTATGATCATTATAAGATCATGAATGTCCGGAATAGATTGAGTTGGTATTGTTTAAGGATGGCTTCGTTTCTGAGTGGTATATTGCCTCTATCACCTCAGAACGAGATGTATGTTGACCTTTCCATATAATAGCAATGAGACTATTTGTGGGTACTGGGTAGTGCCGAGACTTAGCCGGAAGTCATATATTGTTGCTAGATTGCTCGAGTGTCCCTTGATGGTGATGTTATATTGAGTAGCGAGATTGGAAGAAATTATAACCAGTGGCTTGGTTAGAAATTGTTTAGTCGAGTGATGACTCGAGCTAGTAGATAGTTAGTATGCTACGGGTAAATAAGACTTGGCTAGAGAATATTGTGGCTTAGAACATCTGAATGTTGACTTCGATTGGTTGGATGCAAATCAAAATGTGGCTAATACAAAGTTGGTTGCTAAGCTGAAAGTTTAAAAATATTGTCGGTGAATCAAAGGGATATTAGAAATCTGTGCCTTGACCCTAAGGTGTAATAGATGTCAATCCATCTTGATCACCAAAGGATAGTCATTGCATAGATGCATGATGCTGAAGAATTGAATTATACTAGAACAATAACAAGTAGTGACTCAGAATACTGTTGTTGCCTAGAGGATGGTTAATTGATACATGAATTATCAGATTGAATGGAATGAACTACTCGACCCTTGAGGTAGAGAATTTTAAGAATGTCCATATAAGATTTTGACGGCTGGAAAAGGAACGAAGTTTAAGAATGCCCGTAAGAGAGTTGATGATTGAGAAACAAATGGAAACGAGAAATTGCAAACATGTTGGATAATGTCGGTATAGGTGACTGTTGGTTGGGATATAGATTGTTGGCTTATGACTTAGTGGTTTAACTCTGTCATACGGACCGAATAGTATGATTCCATAATTATATTAAGATTATCAGAATCGATGACCCTTGAATAGTTAGCATTGGCTTATGGGTTTATGTGGGTACGAAGGAATTGGACCAGAAATTGAATCATTGGAAATTTACTTGATGTATTATTAGAACGATGAAGATCGTATGTCGGATTTGGAATTGACCGTAATGTTGATAGATCAATTTTAGTCGATTGTTGGGTAAGTCTAGAATGAGCCTCTGTGGGAATTATTTCCTTGAGGAAGACCCTGAATAGATAGACTTGACCCTAGCGACCAGTTGATGAATTACCAATTGCTGGCTTAGCCCAATTGGCGATTCATTATTCATACTGAATTGATACCCATAGGTTTGGGTAGAGTTCCTTAAAACTGTTGGTTGCTTGTTGGCCTTAAGAATAAGAAACTAGTATAACCCTAGTAGCCGTCCACTCTAGGGGAGTCACCTGAATGATTAAGTTTAGCTGTCAGTGTAGCTAACCTTAGAGATTGATTGAATAATAGGTGACCATTGGAGACCCATAGAATAACCTTGTGGCATTGAATGAGGGATGGTGCTAATGAGTATTGACCTAAGGGAATGTATGCTTCAACTTGAGCCTGAAGAGATGTTTGACCATTGAGGATTATATGTCGGCCATAAGTGGGAATTGCAATCGTAAGGTAAGGCTTGAGTGTACCTATAGTCGGGTAGCTAAGTTAACCTTGACTGTTGCATAGAATTATACCCTGATTCGGGTAATCGATAGTGGGTGACTTCGGATTGTATCTTTTAGAAAAGATGAATTGTCTCGGTGAAAAAATGTTGTTGGATTTGGGAAGGAAAATGATTGCATGTTGTGAACTCTTGATATGGTTGGCTCTAAGTTAGACCCTTGATCGAATGTTAGAAATGTTATGCTTGGATGGAGATTGTCCTTGATATTAAGTGGTGGCCTGGAAGATAGTGATTGTGGCAAAGTGAATAAAGCAATAAGTCAATTGAAAGGATGCTAAGTTGGATTTAGAAAAGAGAGTTATATTGTGGCTGATCGAATCGCACTAACATGGAAGTTGGCTGAAGTACATATGTTTTGGGGACGCCTAAAACATGTGTATGGATCCAGCAGAAGTGATTGGTTGTGACCGAGATAACATTATGGAAAGAATTTATCGTACTAGCACGGACTTTGGCTGAAATACATATGTTTTGGGGACGCCTAAAATATGTGTATGGATCCAAACGAAGTGATATGTTGCGACTGAAATAGAAATGTAAGGAAAATGTTGGCGAATCAATGAGAAGTTACAAGTAATTGAAAAAGAGATAGACAGATCGAATCGTTGATGGATTTAAATGGCACAGTTGGATAGATATTTTGAAATGACCGAGTGGGCTGAAATGAATATTGATTTGAAGCTGAATGAGTAAACTCATGGTGATTAAGTGAATCTTGTAGAAGACTTGTTTCCTTAAGTTTCGAGGACGAAACTTTTTCTGAGTGGTATATTATGTAATGCCCCGCTCCGCACGAGGCATTTGGTTGGCTTATTGGATGGGATCAGAATATTGGACCGTGACTTATGTTGGGAATCAGGAGAATTGAGACTGATGTAGTCTCTCTTAGCTGGCTAGATGGAATGGATATTGGAACGTGGCTCGCTGGTGGAGCTACGCTTAGTGGAATTTTGGGTGAGTGGAACTGTCCTTCCTCCTCCTTACTCCTTCATGCTTAATAGATGAAGTATTGAAATGCTATAAACTGCCCCTAAATGTCCCTTATGTTAGTTGCTGAGTAATAGAGATGCTTTTGTTGAGAATTATTGAAATGTACAACACATTGAACTGTTAATGTGATTTGCTGCCTGAGAATGAATTGATAACATTGCCCCTTATGCTTAACACTGCTGGAACAAGTAGACACTTGAATAATGAGATGCCTTATGAATGATAGAATAAGAAATGAACTGGCTATGCTATCGAATCAATGAACTGAATGAAACACTAGAATCATGTACTCTCTGTATATCTGTTGCAAGAATATGAAATGTTGCCTGTCCCTTATAAGAAATGATTGAATGTTAAGTTCCCCTTAAGAAAGGAATGATATGAGATACGTTGCAATGAAGCAATGAATGAGAAATGATAAAGCTGGGATCGTTGAGATCACCAAATGAAATGATGGTAATGATGAAATGAATAAGTCATTGAATATGACTAATGATGCACTGTTGCCTTTACTTTCCTTAATATATTTTACCATGCGATTTTGTTCACAATCGAGTCGGACACGCATTCGCATGGTCATGGACAACTTGTATACAAGGTTTGAGTAATAATTTCCTCGAACGGTTCCTAGGGCCCTGGGGACCGATTCGGCCTAGGAGGAAATAATGATGAGTGCTATGGGAGCACGGATAAGGCGGGATGGCATAGAGGCTCGCCACCTACTATGCTGACCGCATTATCTTAAAATGAAATGAAATGAAAAGAGTCCATATGGTTTAACAACACCAGTGACCATGTAGTCAGGATGCATGCTAATGAATGTTTTGTGCAGGCAGAGTAAGTATATCAGATAACCTGTAATTGATACAGGTACGAGGAGTCGGCTATCGGTAAGAAATCACATAATTGTGATATTGTATAAGTTGGTTTAACTTGCCTGCTTAACATGTTCCATTTAGTATGCTAGAAAGATGCCTTGCTCTAATCATTGCTCAAACACAACAGACATGCTAAGTGATGCTTGAAGTGAGAACTGTTATAACATGCTTAAAATCGTTAATGTTAACGATGCCTCAATGATGCCTTTTCATGATAACACCTAGTATGCATCAATGATGCCTTTGCATGATAATACCAAGAATGATAAATGATATGTCCACATGATTGCTACTAAGAATATGTTTACATGCTTCACTCTGATTATTGCCCATGAACTGTAAACTGATGCTAGGCCCCAAATAGAAAGATCACTCTAATAAATGCATGCTTAAATGATCACTAAAATGTTGGTTTATGCGAGTGGGTTGGATTCTGCTCGCCAGTACATAGATGATGTGCTGACCCACGTTTGTGGGCAGGTGCTTATGCTTGGAATGTTCTACACACGGAGTTTAGCTGGATTGGTTCCGCGGCATCGAAGATTTGTTGGGCATACAGAAGCTCTCCTTGCACAAGATGATGTCTTCTGTTTATAAAGGGCATAATGTATGGAATATTGTAATCAGTTGTACCAGTGAGATTGTAAGCCAAGTCGGTATATCGAGTTGAAATCCATTGTATCCAAATATCAAATGTAAGCTGTATAGCATTGTTCAGTTGGTTTCCAATGTAAAGTGAGATGTGCTATAATTATTGTACTTCAATACAAGTCTTGTACTCTTCTTCAATTATCAATAAAGAGAATAAAGTTCTACATATCTCTGTGTGGCTTCAAGTTACTCTTTTCTCCGCTGCTATAAAGAAGTGATGTACTTCTATTCAATAAGAAAGATTGTCCTCATTAAATTCAATTTATCTGCTTCTGCCGCTGCGATGTATTCCTATTTGAAGAATAATCGATTATGTACCATCTTTGCCTTGTACAAGTGCAATACCAGACTTGTACGGCATCACGCCCAAGCGAGGACGATCGATTCCAAGAGATAAAATATGTGAATAAATGACTCTATGAATCGGGGCGTGACAGATAAGAAGGTGAATGATTGAGTGATTATAAATGTAGAAAAGCACATCTAATTATAGGGCGTTATGAGATCGAGTTCGGACATGTATGGACACTGAAACACACAGTACTTAGGTAGTGGATGCTACATTGTCTACTACTGTGTGTTTTCGTTTACATATTTCTCTTGAATGATTCATACAACATTGAACTCCAACTTATTATTAGTACACAGACAAAAATATTTCAGATCAATTTCCTAAGTAATGTGTGTTTCAGTGTCCATACATGTCTGAATGCATGTATGGACATTGAAACACACAATACTTTGGTAGTGGATGCTACATTGTCTACTACTATGTGTTTTCGTGTACATCTTCTCTTGAACGATTCAAACAACATTGAACAACTTATTATTAGTGCGCAGACAAAAATCTTTTAGATCAATTTCCTAAGTACTGTGTGTTTCAGTGTCCATACATGCAATCATTGATGGCCTTGAAGTCATTATGGAAATTATGCTAGTTGGGATTGTTGTTTGCTCGCACATTCTAATTATTCCCAAAATTATAAGAGGAAATTCTATCAATTTTACTCAAACATCATTAATGTATCTAAATTGAACACCTATGGCAGTCCTAGTAAGTTAGACCAAGGTAGGTAAACTAGGACTAAAATCTTAAAAGGGATAGGGGGTTTGAAAATCAAGAATCAAGAGTGTCCTATATTAACAGCTACTTTCAAAACCCAATAACATGGATGAGGGCAATGAAAAATAATCTTAATTACTTGATTTGATAACTTTGTGGCCATTTTTGAGCCACAAACCGTATAACCTTCTAAGCACATATCTAGTTAATGACAACATTTAGGGTATATGATCATATAATATTTTTTGCTAAGTAGTCAATTGGAAACAATAAAGAAAAATATGCTTGCAAAAACAAGAATCATATGACCATTGTATTGAAGCAGGGCCATAACTTTGACTTTTGGGACAATTGAGGCTCACTTGATTCAGAGGTAATCTGCATAGCTGTAAATATTACCTATTTTCTTGCATATATATCAACATTTGGGTCTATAAGATTTACTTTACAGTTATGCTACAATGATGGTCCTGGCCAGACGAGGCTAACATTAGAAGTCTAGATTTAGCAATGATGGTATTGTCATGCTCCAGTCCCAAAATTGCAGGATCAATCCACGTGACTGGGCCAACTAATACCTCCATCGAAATGATGCAACCCTACTGGTCCTACCAAAGTGTACTACTATGTATACAAGTGAACTCCACTCCACAACTTATATGTATAATTGTAAAGTAGACTAATCTCATCCATAAAGAAGCAAGAACGACATCACAAAGATGAAATATAAAGACTTGATGTAAACCCCATGTCACGTACTATTGAATTTTTATAATTTATAGTTATTAATGAAATCAACCCTTGTTAAATAAACTTATAATTCAAATCAATTAGAAAATGATTAGAGACAACCAACAACACAAATGTGTCGCTACCTGGTACCAAAATGTCGCTACCTAGTATTGTAACGTCGTTGAATATTGCTACAGAGTATTACAATATCGCTACTGGAAAGGTAGCGACATACCACTATGTCGCTAATTGGAAAATGACTACGTTGTGGATCGTGAGGCAACTCTAGAGGGGGGGCGGGGGGGGGGGATAGGGTGAATAAAGTGCAGTGAAAGTTATCCTCTATTAAAAAATATAAAGGCATAGTACCAACTAAATAATGCAACTAGTATATATATGGAAATTGAAAGTATAGAGTTCAAAGAGCAAACACAACTACCAAGTTTTTTTATACTCGTATCCCACGTGGAGGACTAGTCCAGTCCCGTTAACTTTTGCTTGGAGTTAAATTCAATACCAGTGAAACACAAGCTTTGATCCGAAGGCTTGCGACATCTTACAAACACCTCACGCTTTGATTCGAAGAGCACGGCGACTTCAACTTTGACCTTTTGAAATAAATGCTTATTTGGACTTTTCCAAATTTGTACAACTCTTTAAAAACAAAATTCTAGTCGAACTTGCACTTCACCGATTAGCTAGGAGCACATGATGTTATTTTTGAGTAGGTAAGGAGACTAAAGCTTAAGAGAATAGATAAGACGGTGAATGATTGAGTGATTAGAAATGGAGAAAAGCACATCTATTTATAGGGCTTTATGAGATCGAGTTCAGACAGAGTTCGGTCGTCAAACATTCAAAAAAATTACCGTTGTAAGCCGAGTCACCATGAGTGGAGGTAGGGTTTATGTTTTTGGTAACCGAGTTTGGTGCTAGTTCGGGCATAGCTTGGTCCGAGTTCATTTTTCCAAATTCCAGAATGTTCCTATTTTGTTTTATGGCTTGTTTGGGTTTGGACTTGAACCTAATTTTGGATTGGATTCGATTCAGAAGTGAATAATACGATTGGGTAGGTTATTTGAGTGGACTTGAATGCTACGTAAATCGCTAAAGTGCAATATGACTCACAATAAGTTCTAGACTCAATATAGAGAAAAATATATAACAAAAGTAAAATTGTATCTGACTTTTTGTGATGTAGTACGCAGTCTTTGTTTGCCATGCTGTAGTGTATCGAACCGCAGTTATGTTAATTATCAAAATCGGATCGACCATGACCAAATGGGCCAACATACGTCGTTGATGCTGTTAACATGACAGACTTTCCATGTCATCTTCGTGAATCGTTATGTTGTCACATAATTGTCAATGCCATGTCACTTATTTGGCAACTCGCATGACATTGTGGATGCGCAGCTGAATTGGCGACATAACATTGACATTGTATATACGTTGCAATATCGACCAATTTCTAATGTGCAACTAGTATAAATATGTGACCCTCTTTATTGATCGCCGATGACATCACTACGATTGCTTAGTGATGGTTTTTTTTACAGGATTAGCGACATCTTTTGGAGTCGCTAATAACTCTTATTTTGGTAGTACAATGGGGTATATTCAGATGTTTGTATATATAAAAATCGTGTTTGCAAATTATCATACACTGTGGATTGTGCATTTGTAGGTTCAGAGCTCTGTTCCCAACACTATATCGGGTGTGGCCTGAAGAAGATGCTATTGTCGACACCTTTATCCAGTATCGCGTCACTTTCCTGACCTTGTTCACCTTCAAGTTGCTCAACTTCTCAAATCCACAACTAATCTACTATAATCTAGTTACAACTTTGTCACAATCCGTTACAAAAAGATGCAATGTATTCCTACAAATTTAATAGATACATACAAAAGAACAAAAAGAAAGCTCGCAACTCTCACTTTCTTAGGCCTCGTTTGGTTCTCGGAATCTCCCGGTTGGGAAAGGAAAGTGATTACTTTTCTATGTTTGGGTGCCCAAGAAATTGAGGAGGAAAGGAAAGTGATTTCCAATGGAAGGAAAATTAGGGGGGAAAGTGATTCCATCCATCCAAGGAAGGAATCACTTTCCCACATTGAAGTATTCACTTTCCTTTCTAAATTCCTTGGCATTGCCAAACATCGGAAAGGAAAATCAATAGGAATTAAGGTACTGTTTGGGAAAGGTGGAAAATGGGAGGTTGAAAAAAGTTGAGGGGAAAGTGAGAGGAAAATTTTAAATGATGGTGTTTGGAAAGAGGGAGAGAACATGGGGAAGAAAAATTTGAGAGGAAAAAGTAGGTGGGTCCCACCAAAAAATTTTTCTCCCAAATGTGGGAGGAAAATGGAAAGAGATGAGAGGAATTTAAGTGAATTTATCCCACCACCCCTCAAAAAGTTAATATTAAATCATCATTTGAGAATACTAAGGAGGAAATAGTAATTATACCTATATCCATAAACAAATAAAAATTGTTTTTAAACTTTTCCTTCCCCTACTTTTTGTCCATCCAAACAAAGGAAGGAAAAATTAACTTTACTTTCATTTTACTCTCCTCCATTTTCCTTCCCTTCAAATTTTCTCTCCTCCCCACAAATGTTCCCAAACACAGTGTAAAGTTTCTCAAAGGAAAGGAAATGACAAGGAATTGATTTCCTTTCCCTTCCATTCCGCGAACCAAACGAGGCCTTAATGAATACTATAAAACACTCACCAAAACTCGAAGGGATGTCGACCGTTGCCGACGACTTCTTTTCTTCTCTTTGGCCATAGACCCTGCTTGCAAAAGACATATTCACGTAAAGAAGAAAGAAGAAGAAGAAGAAGAAGAAGAAGAAGAAGAAGAAACATTTCATTAACAATCCTTCTTCTGACATAAGAAAACAACATTTCATTAACAATTCCGCTTGCGATGAACGAGTTCATATAAAGAAAGGAACATTTTGTTAACAATCCTTCTCCAGACAGATGAAACCAACATTTCATTAACAATCCGGCTCGCGAGAAATGGGTCCATATAAAGAAAGAAACATTTCGTTGACAAAATTTCTCCCTGCACATGATCGTACTCATCTTTCATTAACAATCCTACTCGTGAGAAACGAGTACCTACAATACAAAAACAAAAGGAAGCATTTTATCGGAAAGAATAGGAAGCATTCGTGTTTATGTTAATATGATGTATGCTTGACACATGAACCGCTCAACCTCTACTGTGTAAATGTCAATATAAATTTGTTGCTCTCTCTCTCTCCCATCATCGACGTCGTGCAAGAAACCTTCCACGTACGCTTCCATGGAACAATCTCCAGCTTCTCTGCAAACAGAGCAAGAGCACGAGGAAGAAGGCTACCAAAGAGTACACCAGCAATGCCGCGACCTCGTGTCGAGCCTCCCGATCGTCGAGGGGTGCTCCTATCCGGACCTCTGCTTCCACGACGGCTTCTTTCGACCAATGCCCCCCATGGTTGCCGCCATGATGGTCCGGAAACTATTCGAGGCCAGACCTACTGACATCATCCTGGCCACCTTGCCCAAGTCCGGAACAACATGGCTCAAGGCTCTACTCTTCGCTACTGTCAACCGCAATTCTTCTCCCTCCTCTACCGGCAACTTGGCCACACTCAACCCCCACCAGTGTGTTCCTTTCCTTGAAGTCGAGTTGTATGGAGACGGTGCAAGAGTCCCGGACATGGACTCGATACCCTCCCCGAAGGTTCTGGCCACACATATCCCGTTCCATTTCCTACCGAACTCCGTTGTCGACTCCGGATGTCGGGTCGTCTACCTATGCCGCAATCCCAAGGATAACTTCGTGTCCTTTTGGCACTTTATCAATAAAGTCAGGAAGAACAATGGTGGAGAGCCTCTGCCTCTCGAGGTCGGCTTCGACCACTTCTGCCAAGGGCGTTCCCCCGGGGACCTTTCTGGGATCACATGTTAGGCTACTGGAAGGCAAGCCTCCAAGTAGGGGGATGCAATGTCCTGTTCATGCGGTACGAGGAGTTGATGAAATATCCTACGGCGGAGCTGAGGAGGCTTGCGGAGTTCGTGGGGTGCCCCTTCACGCAGGAGGAGCAGGCGAACGGGGTGTTAGAGGACATCGTAGAGACGTGCGGGTTCGAGAAGCTTGGAGGTGAACAAGGTCGGGAAACAAAGCGTGTTTCGTAGTACAATAACGGCCGACAACGACAGTTTTTTTCAGGCGAGGTGTGGTGGGAGACTGGATGAACCATCTAACACCCGACATGGCCCAACGTATCGACAAGATTATTGAGAGCAAATTTGAAGGTTCAGGTCTAGCACCCTGACTGACGTAGGGGATCGGCCAACCTACCAGTCCAGACTGTCCTGCTTGTTGTCTGGGACCCGTTTCTGCTGCATGCATTTGCTGTAATTTGGTGTGTTTTGTTACTTCAATGTAATTTGGGTGTGTTTTGTTTACTACAATGCAATCGTAGTCAGAGTTTGTAATGTAATCGAGTTTATAATTGAATAGAATAATAATCGCATTATCATGTTTAGTTGGAGCATGTAATTAAAATCATATATTATTGTAATATCAATTACATTCAAATGTTTGATTAGTATGAAATGTAATCGAATAATACTTGTTATTTGTTTCATTGTCACAAATATATCCTTGATATTTATATTTTGTTTTGGCCATTATTACCATCTATAGATCCAGTCGCGAAGAGTTCCACAATGAACAATGAGGATGTTCCATCCTATAACAAATCTCCCACAAGACATGGAGAAGAGGAGGAGGAAGAGAGTTTTTTGGAGACAAAGTTATGTGAAAGAGAAAATTATGGCTCTCTGTATGAGAGCTACAATATATTAAAAAAGAAAAGAAAAAGGCATATGAAAATCCTAAAGAGTGTGCTGACTTGTCGGCCGATATCCATATTGGATTCGGCCTATGTAGTCAACCAACTAAGGCTGGATCATCGTACCAGATCGGTTGGTTTCGATACAATACCAAGATTGAGTCCAAAGACCTCGTATCAACCTCCCAGTCAATGTCATGGACACCTTCTCTAGGAGCTTTGTGAATTGAGGTCGTGGACTCAAAATGGCGTTTCAACGGATCGGTATAAAGAAAGAAATACTATTACAGAAAGAAAACAACATTTCATTAGCAATCCTGCTTACAACAAACGAATTCATATACAGTAAGAAACATTTCATTAAGAATTCTTCTCCCCACAAATGAAAACAACGTTTCATCGACAATTCTGCTTGCGAGAAAAGAGAGTTCATATAAAGAAAGAAACGTTTTGTTAACAAGCCTTCTCCAGAAAAAAAATGAAATCAACATTTCATTAACAATCCGCGAGAAATGGGTCATATAAAGAAAGAAACATTTCATTAGCAAACCTTCTCCCTACCAATGTTGGTACTCATCTTTCATTAACAAGTCTACTCGTTAGAAACGAGTAGCTACAATACAAAGAAGGAAGCATTTTATGGGCCACATGTTCTAGATCTTATCAATTTGCACTGGGCAATCCGGTGAGCATTTTATGGGCCACATATTCTAGATCTTATCAATTTGCTCTGGGCAATCCGGTGCCACATGATGGCACTCGAGATACGGAGAAATTATTCATTGGCTCATCATGTGTGGCACTAGTGAATTCTGAGCCCTCCAATAGTATCATGGTACACACTATTTCTTTTTCCTTTTTTTTCCTTCAAAAATAATTTTAGTGGTACGCCATTATACTATTAGAGGTGACTCGGAGCTCACTAGTATCACGTTGAGAGTCAGCCCCATTAAATAATTTCTCTAAAATGTTTTCGTTTGTGCGGGGGCCGATCTGAAAATTCTCAGGACCTAGGCTGGAATTTGAAAGTGAGGCCTCTTGAATGGGTAAATGAAAAACACCCAATTGTCCTAAACAAAATTTATGGATTTTTTTTTCTCGTATACCAAATTTATCAACCAATTTAACAAATAAAATCTTCTAAAAAGTAATTAAGACGATAAAAATGTACTTGTTGAGTAACCTTACTGATTTTTTTTTCTAACACTCAAATAAGTCGAATAAAAACAAGATCATTTTGAGACAGAAGGACAAACCGATTCTTAGAATAATAAAAGATATTTGGAAAAAAAAGTAACTTAGTAGGTCTCGTGGTAATAGCTCTCTCAATGGATTTCTTGATCTATGGTTCGAACCATGTTATTGCCATTTTGGTTACTAAAGCTTACTATGTATAAGTGGGTGTGGGTCCTCTTTGAACCAACTTCATACTAAAAGCATTACTACGAAGTACTACTTAAGTGGGTCTAAAACTTGTTTGGGCCTTCCCATTGCAAGAGTTAGTTGGGCTAGTAAATAACCATGGATCATGGTTGGGGACCTTTTCTATTGAGGGGCTAGGGGCGGTCGCCCACCTCGTCCATCCTCTGATCCGGCCCTGCCTTTATGATAGATAAACTGTCAAGAAGTGCATCATCTTGTGGCGTTAATATTAGAATAATTAGTTTGTGTTATGGTTTATTTGCAAATAAAAATAAGAGATAAATTAAAAACTATGGAAAAGTAAAAACTATTTAGTCCCCATCCATAAGCAATCCGTTTAATCCCCATCAATCCTTAACATTTTTCGAGCTTTCTTGACACACTAAGCGGCACTTCCAGGATAACCTCCACGAAGAGAAAACTTAGAAATAGGCCCTTGACCATTTTTGACTTCGACCATATATTTGATTAGATTTCCATATATGAGATATTTTCATATATAGATTTCTAATATATGCTAAGTCTACATAAGATTGGATTTCCATATGTGGACACATGACATGCTATATAAAGGGGGCTAAAGGTTCTTCTTGAGATATCTCATTGTGCTCAATGAAAATTGTTGAATAAGTTCAAGAAAAGAGAGGTAAAGTTGTTGAATAAGTTCAACACAAAAGTTTAGGAGAGTTTTGTCTATATATCTTATTGTGCTCAATGAAAGTTGTTGAATAAGCTCAGCGGAAGAGAGCTAAAGTTGTTGAATAAGTTCAACACAAAAGTTCTAGAGAGTTTTGTCTTCTTCCTAATCTTTGTGGTAGAGAGTTCTTGTGAGTAAGGAGAGAAGTGTTGAGAGAGTTATTGTAATTCATTCTCTTGTTCATAGTGGAACTGAATCACCCTCGTCCGTGGAAGTGTGCATCTTGGCCGAACCACGTAATTTTTTGTCTTCGCGGTTGTGAATTTTTTCTGAGGTATTTTCTGATTTATTGGATTTATTTTCACTATGTTAAAGTCGCTCTACAGACTAATGATGGAGGAAGGTACGTCAATTCTAGATCATATCTCAAAATTCAGTTGAATTATTTCTGACTTGAATGATGTTGACATACATGATATTGTTTGGCGCTAACCCTATTATTTTCTTTGCCTGATTCTCATGAGAATCTTATTCAAACATTACTATACGAAAAGGACTCAATTTTCTTAGAAAAGGCTACGATTGTCTTATTGTCTAATGAGGTGCAAAGGTTGGCTTTTAATGACGAAAATGGTGGAGACCAAGCCCAAGGTTTGACGACAAGAGGAAGGACAAACAATATAGCATCTTTAGCAGAGGGTCAAGATCCAAGTCCAATACACCTATTAAGAAGGTGAAGTGCTTCAACTGCAATGAGAATTGATATTATGCAAATAAGTGTCCTCGTCCAAATAAGAAGACCGAAAAAAGAGAATAAGACAGAGAGAGAAGGTGATGAAGCAAACTGTGCTTCAGAAGCCGACAGTGACGGGGTCTTTTTTTGTTGGCATATGACAACATGAGTGACCGTTGGATTCTCGAACATGATGCTCGTACCATATGTGTCCAGAGAGGAAGTGATTTTCTTCCTACAAGGCGACAATTGGTGGTTTTGTGTTGGTGAGCAACGACAACGCATATCGAGCTGTTGGAATTGGGTCTATCAAGATGAAAATGCAATATGGAATTGTGCAGAATTTGGCTGATGTCAGACATGTTCTCGACCTCAAAAAAATCTTATTAATTTCTTTTGGTACGCTTGACTTGAAATGTAACAAGTTTGTTGCCTGAGGGTGGAGTCTTGCGGGTTGTTTGTGGTTCTCTGGTTGTATGAAATGTCACCGACAAGGTAACCTTTATATCTTATTAGGAAGCGCTGTGACTAGGACTTTAGCAGTCCGTACATCTAATTCATATGATAGCACGCATCTTTGGCATATGCGGCTTGGACATATATATGAGTGAGAAAAGTTTGTCCTTACTGAGCAAACAGGGGTTAATGAAGAACTTGAAGAAGTCAAGTTTGGCTTTCTGTGAGCATTGTGTTTGTGGCAAGCAACACAGGGTGACCTTCAGTACAAGCAAGCAAAATACAAGAGGTATTCTCGACTATGTGCATATAGATGTATGAGGACCTAGAAGGATTCCTTCCAAGAAGGGAGCAAGGTATTACTTTTATTGATGATTATACACGTTATGTTTGGCTATACTTCATCAAAACTAATGATCAAGTGTTTAAAAAGTTCAAGCAATAGAAAACAATGGTGGAGAACAGAATGGACAGAAAGGTAAAAACATTAAGGTCTGATAATGGCACTGAATATATCTATGGACCTTTTAAAGATTTATGTGCCCAAGAAAGTATCATGCGATATTACACTATCAGGAACATACTGCAGGAGGATGGGTTAACAGAGAGAATGAACCCAACCTTGCTTGAGAAAGTAAGATATATACTCTCCAATGCCGATTTTGGCAAGGAATTGTGGGCAGATGCTATACACATGGCGCGGTACTTGGATCACCAACTCTAGCTATAGGTTGTAAGACTCCATATGAGAAGATGACCGACAAACCAGCAGATAACAACACTTTGTGCGTGCTTGGACGTAAAGCTTACGCTCATATCAACATGAGTAAATTGGATCTAAGAGCCAAGAAAGCTATTTTCTTGGAATATGCACAAGAAGTAAAATGATACCGTCTGTACTGCCTGGAGGATAATAAGTTATTGATCAGTAGGGATGTCACTTTCGACGAGTCTTCAGTATTGGCTTCAAGTAAGAAGATTGAGCCCAATCAGGATGGTGGGGTAGCTACAAAATCTTAAATTGTTGAGATTGAGTCATCTGAGGATGCATCAGATGAGGTAAAGTTTTTTGAAGATGTTCATCAAGCCCCACAAAGAGCAAAAACCAGAAGAAGAGCAGCACCTGCAACAAGATTTCTTGGTCACCACTAGGCCAAGAAGACTGGTCTAGCCAGTGCATATGTATGGATTTGATGAACCGGTGAAGCACTATGGACATTTAAATATGATGGCATATGACTACCAATGGAGGATGGTGAGCCTATCACCTTCAAACATGCTATAAAAGTTACTGGCATCTTGATGTATGCTATAGTGTGCATTCGACCAGTGTCACGACCCGCACCCTGAAGAGGGGCACGAGTACGTGGTTACGTCCAGCCTACGCCGCAGTACCGACGGTAGAACGCTGTATATAGGGTCTGTAAATACTACGACTAAAACAGATAAATGTACCTGTACAGTATATACTCTCCGAATGGAGGTGACATAGCAATACAGTCTCAATCACATATATCAAACTAAGATAGATAGTACGGAAAAGGAAATACGATAGATAAAACAGAAAACGAGTCCAAAATCCACAAGTCAGAGCAAACACAAATATCCAGAGTCTCAGATAATATAAGTATAAAGATACTACAAACTGAAATGTACTAGCTGGCTCGCAGGCCAGGCAAACCTAACTAAACTAGGCTACTCAGGGTGAGCAAAGTCCAGTGGCTCTACCAATAAGCCACGGTCTAAATCTAGTCCATCAGACTCAACCCCATAGTAGGTCGGGCAGTCAGTCTCAGAGTCATCTGTAAAATTTGTCAACGGTATCCTGTCAGAAAAATGAGCAAGTACAAACACCAACAGCAGTTCCATATGAATTGACAAAAGCTATAAGAGACAGTATAATGAAATACAAGACAAGGATATGTAAAGTACAGGGTAAAACCAGCAGGAAATGTATAATAGGTGTGAGTACTGAATAGAACAACAATATGTATGTAGGATTGCTTAGGAACTATCCGGGAGCCGAGTTACAACCCTTAAACCAAACAAGGACCGGGGTTGTAACTCTTCTCCCGAACAGAACTTAGCCTCCTAGGATAAATAAATATGAAAAGGTACCTTGAATTATTAGTGCGTCATGTGATCGGTTTGGGAAACATGTTCAAGCTTTCCATCTGACCGGCTACGAACAAATAACAAGTGTGAAACAACAAGTGTGAAGATAAGGCCGGTCACCATGGAAAGTTCAAGTAGCTATGAACAAGTGTCGAGTACAAGTGTGAAACAACAAGTGGGTATTTTGATCACACAACCACTAATAACTCCCCATCCCCGAATAGTATAAAAGATCCGGTCATAACACGTCATGACACGAGGTTTAAGAGCAGGTGATCAGCCCACTCCCAAGTCCATGTCTATACAAGTACAAGTAACAAATCGAGTCATGTACCAATATACCAAGTAATCCGGGAACAACATCTCATGACAGGATCCGACATATACTAGTCCGTGAAATATCGTGTCTGAGAATCAAGTAAGACACTACAACTGAATCGGATATAGCAGATATCAAGACAATAAAAACTATCAGTGAATGTACTCGCCTGTGGTCCTGAGCTGATAGGGTGAACAGACGCTCAGAGTGATCACAGACCTAAAATAAGATACTATGAGTCAAACAGGGCTAAATACTGAAAAAAAGAAGCTAATACAAGCCATGAATGCAAGTCTAAGTCAATACTAGGTCAATCTAGGTCAAACTGGGTCATACTAGGTCATACGGGTTCATACTAGGTCACTGGAAGTCAATCCAAGTCAAACTAGGTCAATCGGGATCAAAGGTTGACTTACAGTTGACTTTTGGTCAAACAGTCAACTCTAGTCAACTCTGGTCAACTCTGGTCAACTCTAGGTCAACCCTAGGTCAAACTAGTCTAATGTTGACCAACTATTGACTTTCAGTCAACTGGTCAACTCTGGGTTGGTTTCGGTCAAATCGGGTCGCTTAAAGGCTAAGTTTGACTCTCGGTTGACTTTTGTTGACTTTTGGTCAAAAAGGTCAACCGACGTCAAAACTAGTCTTAGAGTACCATATTTGATCATTACCAACCACGGGAATCAAGTTCTAACTCTATCTTAGGCTTCTAACACAAATACCCTATTCCTAGGCAAAACTAGCATTTACCCTTCTAAGGTAAATCCCGATACCTTGTCCAAACCCAAGGAAACCCCGTAAATACCCATGGTACTAGCCTAGACTCCTTAGGGTAGCTAGATATCAACCTATCTAAGGTTTACCTACCAAGAAATTTGGGTATCCTAAGTATCTAGACCATGTTAGGATACGGGGTGTAGATTTACCCTATTACCCTATTCTATATCATGAATTTTACCCTTTTCTTCCACACTCATCTACACCACTCATTCTCATGATACACTACACTCTAAAAGTCTCTCCTATAGGTTTCCTACTAGTTTAGATATAGGCTATACTATAGGATACTAGACTACACTCCTAGGCTTCTCACACACACACACACAAACTCACAACTACACACACCCACATAGGTAAATATATGGACTGATTTGGTGTGGCAAGTGGGGCTGAAATGAAGGTGGTTTGGGACTGATTTGAAGTGGTTATTGTGGCTGGAAAATGAGTGGTGTTAAGATAGGTTTTAGGGAGTTTATTGGGCTGATATTGGAGGGTTTTAAGGGGACTAAATGGGACATTAAAGGACTGATTTGAAGTGGTTTGGTGGACTGTTTTTTAGGACAGCCAAGGGGTGTTTTTGGACAGCAAAGAATGGGTTTTAGGGGGCTGTTCTTGAGTGGTATGGACAGCCAAGTATAGGGTATACAAGGGGCTATGTTTGGGGGTTCAAAGTGTGTATTAGTGGACTGTTTTGAGGGGTAAATGAGGACAGCCATGGGGTGTTTTTGGACAGTCCAAAAGTGGACTGTTGGGGCTGTTTTGGGTCTGGTATAGCTGCTGTTTACAGCAGCAAAATGGGTGGTTTCCCCTCCCCTAACACCACTTACTACCTCTCACACATCTCTCTATACTCTACACTCATTCCCCTCTCAAATCTCTCACAAACAAACACTCAACCACTCAATCTCCCCTCTAAACTAACACATACACACACACAATCTTCCCACTTGGCCGAACCCACTAGTGCTCCCATCCAAACACAAAATGTACACACATGACACACCACATATCATAATATATATCCATATATATATAAGCCCCAATATATATACATACATATATATGTATATATAGAGTAACACATATATATATCCATATATATACATATACATATATATAACTAAAAGATACAATATGATACATTGAAAATACCTTCCCAAACATATAGTAAAATCTGGAATTAATGTAAGAACAACACAAAATCAATACACAAACAATATACATGTGTCCAAATTGGAGGTTTTTCCACTTGGACACGATCCTACCTATTGGACACCTCTAAAAATGTCCAAATGGACACAAAATAAATGTATTTATAGCCGGACACTTTAGATTTCAAGAAGAGCTAAATATTTTGTTTCTTCGTATTAATAAAAAAAACATTACAAAAATCAGTTTACCGGTTCGATCAGGGTTCGACCGCGGACCGACCTAATTGATAAATTTTCAGTTCGATCATCGGTCCGGTTTTAAAACATTGGTACAACCTTTCGAGAAAGAAAATATTATTATCAACAATAATAGGAATTCGTGTGTATGTTAATTTCTTGTATGCTTGACACATGAACCACTCAAGCTGTAATGTGGAAATGTCAATATAAATTTGTTTCTCTCTCTCTCTCTCTCTCTCTCTCTCTCTCTCTCTGAAACCATCCACGTACACTTCCATGGAGCAATCCCACCTGCCTCCTTTGCAAACAGAGCAAGAGCACGAGGAAGAAGGCCACCAGAGAGTATATCAACAATGTCGCGACCTCGTGTCGAGCCTCCCGATCGTCGAGGCCTGCTCCTTTATGGACCTCCGCTTCCACGACGGCTTCTTTCGACCAATGCCCGCCATGGTTGGCTCCATTATGGTCCAGAAACTATTCAAGGCCAGACCTACTGACATCATCATGGCCACCTTGCCCAAGTCCGGAACGACGTGGCTCAAGGCTCTACTCTTCGCGACCGTCAATCGCAATTCTTCTCCCTCCCCTACCGGCAACTTGGCCACCCTCAACCCCCACCAGTGTGTTCCTTTCCTTGAAGGCGAGTTGTATAATGGAGACGGTGTAAGAGTCCCGGAAATGGTCTCGAAACCCTCCCCGAGGCTTCTGGCCACACATATCCCGTTCCATTTCCTACCCAATTCCGTTGTCGACTCCGGATGTCGAGTAGTCTACCTATGCCGTAATCCCAAGGACAATTTCGTGTCCTTGTGGCACTTTATCAATAGAATCAGAAACAAGAATGGTCGGGAGCCTCTGCCTCTCGATATCGGCTTCGACCGGTTCTGCCAAGGGCGTTCCCACTCCGGACCTTTCTGGGATCACATGTTAGGCTACTGGAAGGCAAGCCTCCGAGTAGGGGGCTGCAATGTACTGTTCATGCGATACGAGGAGCTAATGCAAGATCCTGCAGCGGAGCTGAAGAGGGTTGCGGAGTTCGTGGGGTGTCCCTTCACGCAAGAGGAGCAGGCGAACGGGGTGGTGGAGGACATCGTAGGGACGTGCGGGTTCGAGAAGCTGAGCAACTTGGAGGTGAACAAGGTCGGAAAACGAACATTCTTTGGCACAACGGTCGACAACAACAGTTTATTCAGGCGAGGTGTGGTCGGAGACTGGATGAACCATCTAACACCCGATATGGCCCAACGTATCGACAAGATTATTGAGAGCAAGTTCGAAGGTTCAGGTCTAGCGCCTTGACGTAGAGGATCGGCCAACCGACCAGTCCTGCTTGTTGTCTGGGTCCCGTTTCTGCTGCATTTGCTGTAATTTGGGTATGTTTTGTTTGCTACAATGCAATCGTAATCAGAGTTTGTAATGCAATCGAGTTTATAATAGAATAGAATAGAATAATAATCGCATTATCATGTTTAGTTGGAGAATGTAATCAAAATCATGTATTATTGTAATATCAATTACATTCAAATGTTTGATTAGTATGAAATGTAATCGAATAATATTTGTTATTTGTATCATTGTCACAAATATACCCTTGATATTTATATTTTCTGTTTTGGCCATCGTTAACATCTATAGATCCAGTCGCGAAGAGTTCCACAATGAACAATGAGGATGTTCCATCCTATAACAAATCTCCCACAAGACATGGAGAAGAGGAGGAAGAGAGTTTTGGAGACCAAGTTATGTGAAAGAGAAAATTATGGCTCTCTGTATGAGAGCAACTATATATTAAAAAAAAAAGGCATATGAAAATCCTAAAGAGTGTGTCGACTTATCGGCGGATATCCATATTGGATTCGGCCTATGTAGTCAACCAACTAAGGCTGGATCATCGTACCAGATCGGTCAGTATCCATACAATACCAACATTGAGTCCAAAGACCTCGTATCAACCTCCCAGTTAATGTCATGGACACCTTCTCTAGGAGCTTTGTGAATTGAGGTCGTGGACTCAAAATGGCGTTTCAACGGATCGGTATAAAGAAAGAAATACTATAACAGAAAGAAAACAACATTTCATTAGCAATCCTGCTTACAACAAACGAATTCATATACAGTAAGAAGCATTTTATTAAGAATGCTTCTCCCCACAAATGAAAACAACGTTTCATCGACAATTCTGCTTGCGAGAAAAGAGAGTTCATATAAAGAAAGAAACGTTTTGTTAACAAGCCTTCTCCAGAAAAAAAATGAAATCAACATTTCATTAACAATCCGCGAGAAATGGGTCCATATAAAGAAATAAACATTTCATTAGCAAACCTTCTCCCTACCAATGTTGGTACTCATGGTACTCATCTTTCATTAACAAGTCTACTCGTTAGAAACGACTAGCTACAATACAAAGAAGGAAGCATTTTATGGGCCACATGTTCTAGATCTTATCAATTTGCTCTGGGCAATCCGGTGAGCATTTTATGGGCCACATATTCTAGATCTTATCAATTTGCTCTGGGCAATCCGGTGCCACATGATGGCACTCGAGATACGGAGAAATTATTCATTGGCTCATCATGTGTGGCACTAGTGAATTCGGAGCCCCTCCAATCGTATCATGGTACACACTATTTCTTTTCCTTTTTTTTTCCTTCAAAAATAATTTTAGTGGTATGCCATTATACGATTAGAGGTGACTCGGGGCTCACAAGTGTCACGTTGAGAGTCAGTCCCATTAAATAATTTCTCTAAAAATGTTTTCGTTTGTGCGGGAGCCGATCTGAAAATTCTCGAGATCTAGGACGGGATTTGAAAGTGAGGCCTCTTGAATGAGTAAATGGAAAACACCCAATTTTCCTAAACGAAATTTATGGATTTTTTTTTTCTCGTATACCAAATTTATCAACCAATTTAACAAATAAAATCTTCTAAAAAGTAATTAAGATGATAAAAATGTACTAGTTGAGTAACCTTACTGATTTTTTTTTTCTAACAGTCAAATAAGTCGAATAAAAACAAGATCATTTTGAGACAGAAGGACAAACCGATTCTTAGAATAATAAAAGATATTTGAAAAAAGTAACTTAGTTGGTCTCGTGGTAATAGCACTCTCAATGGATTTCTTGATCTATGGTTCGAACCATGTTATTGTCATTTTGGTTACTAAATCTTACTATGTATAAGTGGGTGTGGGTCCTCTTTGAACCAAGTTCATACTAAAAGCATTACTACGGAGTACTACTTAAGTGGGTATAGAACTTGTTTGGGCCTTCCCATTGCAAGAGTTAGTTGGGCTAGTAAGTAACCCTGGATCATGGTTGGGGACCTTTTCTATTGAGAGGCCAGGGGTGGTCGCCCACCTCGTCCATCCTCTGATCTGGTCCTGCGTTTATGTTAGATAAACTGTCAAGAAGTGCATCATCTTCTGGCGTTAATATTAGAATAATTAGTTTGTGTTATGGTCTATTTGGCAAATAAAAATAAGAGATAAATTAAAAAACTGTGGAAAAGTAAAGCTATTTTGTCCCCATCCATAAGCAATCCGTTTAATCCCCATAAATCCTTAACATTTTTCGAGCTTTCTTGACACACTAAGCGGCACTTCCAGGATAACCTCCACGAAGAGAAAACTTAGAAATAGGCCCTTGACCATTTTTGACTTCGACCATATATTTGATTAGATTTTCATATATGAGATATTTTTATATATGGATTTCTAATATATGCTAAGCCTACATAAAATTGGATTTCCATATGTGGACACATGACATGCTATATAAAGGGGTCTAAAGGTTCTTCTTGAGATATCTCATTGTGCTCAATGAAAGTTATTGAATAAGTTCAACAAAAGAGAGGTAAAGTTGTTGAACAAGTTCAACACAAAAGTTTAAGAGAGTTTTGTCTAGATATCTTATTGTGCTCAATGAAAGTTGTTGAATAATCTCAGCTGAAGAGAGCTAAAATTGTTGAATAAGTTCTACACAAAAGTTCTAGGGAGTTTTATCTTCTTTCTAATCTTTGTGGTAGAGAGTTCTTGACAGCAAGGAGAGAAGTGTTGAGAGAGTTATTGTTATTCATTCTCTTCTTCATAGTGGAACTGAATCACCCTCGTCCGTGGAAGTATGCATCTTGGCCGAACCATGTAATTTTTTGTCTTTGCAGTTGTGAATTTTCTTTGAGGTATTTTCTGATTTCTTGTATTTATTTTCACTATGTTAAAGTCGCTCTATAGACTAATGATGGAGGAAGGTACGTCAATTCAAGATCATATCTCAAAATTCAATCGAATTATTTCTGACTTGAATGTTGTTGACATACATGATATTGTTTGGCACTAACCCTATTATTTTCTTTGCCTGATTCTTATGAGAATCTTATTCAATCATTACTATACGGAAATGACTCAATTTTCTTAGAAAAGGCTACGATTGCCTTATTGTCTAATAAGGTACAAAGGTTGGCTTCTAATGGCGAAAATGGTGGAGACCAAGCCCAAGGTTTGACGACAAGAGGAAGGACAAACAATATAGCATATTTAGCAGAGGGTTAAGATCCAAGTCCAATACACCTATTGAGAAGGTGAAGTGGTTCAACTACATTGAGAAATAATATTATGCAAATAAGTGTCCTCGTCCAAATAAGAAGAATGAAAAAAGAGAATAAGACAGAGAGAAGGTGATGAAGCAAATTATGCTTCAGAAGCCGACAGCTGGTGGTTTTGTGTTGATGAGCAACAACATCGCATATCGAGCTGTTGGAATTGGGCCTATCAAGGTGAAAATGCAATATGGAATTGTGCAGAATTTGGCTAATGCCAGAAATGTTCTCGACCTCAAAAAAAATCTTATTAATTTCTTTTGGTACGCTTGATTTGAAATGTAACAAGTTCGTTGCCGAGGGTGGAGTCTTACGGGTTGTTTGTGGTTCTTTGGTAGTATGAAATGTTACCGACAAGGTAACCTTTATATCTTATTGGGAAGCGCTGTGACTAGGACTCTAGCAGTTCGTACATCTAATTCATCTGATAGCACGCGTCTTTGGAATATGCGGCTTGGGTATATATATGAGTGAGAAAGGTTTGTCCTTACTGATCAAACAGGGGTTACTAAAGAACTTGAAGAAGTCAAGTATGGCTTTCTGTGAGCATTGTGTTTGTGGCAAGTGTCACGTCCCAATTCGTAGAGTCATTTATTCACATATTTATCTCTTGGAATCGATCGTCCTCGCTTGGGCGTGATGCCGTCACTACAACAAATATGGCCTACAATAGCAGTTTTTCTATAGCGTTCAAGTGTCCCGCTATAGAATGTTATCAACAATAACGTTCTTTCTGTAATGATATAAAAATATCTATCTGTAGCGTTTCCTGAATGCTGTAGTATCACTACAATTTTTTTTCAAAATATGGACCGATCCAGCGACCAAACAGGCTGGCTATTCAGTTATATTTTATTGTGAACAGACTCATTTCCTTTCCAACAATTGTAGCGGCAGACCATTTTCGTCGGTACACCAAACCCAAACACAAATAAATAGTATAACCTAGGTTTCTTTTCCAAAATCATTTTTTTCGCCCAAAATTTGGAGAGCCACTGCCCCAAAATTGGAGAGTTGCCAGTGCTCCTCGTGTGGAAGGATGTCCTCGGCACCAAAATCTGTCGCACCATCATTGTCGAGCTCCTCGACCATGTCGAGACCCATCGTCGTCGACCTTCATCGACTTTCACGACCTGTCAGTGGACGAGGTCGTCGTCGATATCGAGACGGTGGGGATCAAGCACCACGAGCTCGTCGTCGACATCAAATCCGATGGAGAAGAGCTCAAAGCAGAGTTGGCCTTTTCAAATGGGGTTCGATGTGTCGAGGGAGGTCTTCTTCGAGGCTTGAATCCTCTTCATGAGGCGAAGGCGGGGAAGAAGGCCCTTGTATGCAGCCGCTTCGAGCCTAAGAGTGTCCGTGTGCCGACATTCTTAGGCTCCTCCTTCTCCTTCTCGATCCAAGCATTATCCTCTTCGTCGACCCGCCAAATTTTTTAGGGTTAGCTCTTAAGTTTTTTGTGACATTAATTTTTTTCTACTACATCTCCAGATCTAGTGCTCAAGCGAATCGATCTCAATGCGAGTATTCCTTCATAATTCCTATTTTTCTAAAATTTTCTGATTATTTTAGACATGGTTAATGCTTTTATCCGATAGAAGTAGGTGAAATACTATGATTTGTGTTAGTTTACAATATGCTTAATAATCCTTCTGATATTTTAGATATGTTATCTTCGGATAAGTATCGATTTACTGATTGCTTCTGATACATCCTTATCTCATTTCTAATGTATATGATTCCTCTCATTTGATTTGCTATAGGTGTACAAATCTGTGGGTTCAAATTTCTTTGAGCAAACTTTAGAGGTAAAGCTGCAACACATCTAATGATACATGTTATATGCTAAGCTACATTATGACTATTTATATGTAAAAAACAAGAGGGAGAAGACAAGCTATGAACAGATTACATTGTGGAGGTTTTTTTAGCCACAGAAGGTCAATTTTGAACTAATCTTGTCTTTCTTAGCTTATGTATTCATGCACTCAATAATTAACAATGTTAAACTTGTCATGTGTAGTAGGCTCGAGTAAGAAGGAATGCGCTTTTTGCTGTTATTCTAGATCATGTTACATGTTTCTCTACTGCAAGATACTCCCAGAAGCAAGTATTCAGAGTTTTCCCAGACTCAAATTTGGTCATTGTAGATTGGATTACTAGCGGCCATCATGAAGTCGGAGAAAATAGGATTTTTGAGTTATATAAGAGCACTAGCCACATCTTTTAGAAGGAAACGAGCCTCTATTTCTTGATTCTCTCTCTCTCTCTCTCTCTCTCTCTCTCTCTCTCTCTCTCTCTCTCTCTGCACTAGCTATAGTTGTTCACAGTTCTAAGTTCTAACTTCTAAGTAACTTAAATGCTCCACTTCTTCTAAATATTATAAGTCACGAGATAAGAAGAGGCATATGGTCACACTATCCGAGTTTGTTATTCGTACTACACTTGCTTGAATATTGCTTGTTACAATGCTAGAAGAGGTCAATGTTCACACTGCTGCAGTTAGTAACGTAGATGGAGCAATATATGAATGGTCAAAGCAATTCTATCATCTCCTCGCTCTCTCAAAATCTCGATTTGATTAGGTCTTGATTTCCATTTTATTAGGGTTTGTTTTTTCTCTCATTCTCTCTCACAATCTCAATTTTTTTTTATTACGGTTCGATTAAGCTACCACCGCAACACCTCTAGCATCCTTGAAATGGTAAGGATATCGTCAGCCAGCCCAAAGGTACTTTCGTTCTTTCCCGATCAAGAAATTATTGTTCGTTGTTGGTTTTATTATTTATTAATTTTTTTATAAATGAATTAACTAAAATTGTGAATGCTCATCTTCCATATTTTTAAAATGTTCATGCTCATCTTCCATGTTTTTTATTTATAATATATACCAACTGTTACTGTATTTCCTACTGCACAAAATTATATGATAAATTTGAAGTTTATATGGCTAGAGTTAAGTTATGTTGGGATTTTGACCACAACCACAAGCTTCTAATAGAAATAAATCAAATTATATATGATTACAACCGTGGTAAGTTTAGCTTGTTCGCTTGATGCAGGTCCTTCACATGGACATGAATGACTATTATGGAGGCGAGTCAACATCCCTCAATCTCGTTCAGGTGTTATTGCTACTGAATGCCTTAGCCTCGCTTTTATTGAACAGTATCCATTATTTTTTTTTCTATTTTTTTCCCAATCTTGTTCAGGTGTTTTCGCTTTTATTGAACAGTATCCCTCAATCTGGGTCCAAGCAAGGACTACAATGTAGATATGGTTCCTAAGGTGCTGATATGTTTTAATTTTCCAGTAGAATGAATTCTATTGTATTGATACTGTTGGCTTGTAGCTGTTCTGTAACTTTTGGATTTTATTTGTGAGAGGAATTTTGGGTTTTAGTTCCAATATAGGTGTCCATTTCTTTAGGATTTTTGGTGCTGACTTGTGGTCAATTTTTCATTGAAAATTCGAATGTATCTTGAAATTTTCTTCACTAAACATCTACTCTGTTTTATGAGGGATATACACCATGAATTATATCTGTATTATAGTGACAGAGAACAACTTTATGATACAACTTTTAGCAATGTGACATGGTGATGCTTAGGGAACTCTTTGGTTGGTTGCCATATATGGATGAAGTAATTTCACTTTCTTGATGAGGTAATTGTCTTAATGGATTCCAATAGGCCGAATAAGTTATGGGTATTTTCTTTTTCTGCTTTGGAAGCAATATCATCTACTTTTCATGACAATTAGTTACCAATAATACTCAAAGACACTTGATATTCTAGACGTAGAATATTTCATGTAATTTTTTAAACACAATGCAAAGATGAAAATATCATGATTTACATCATGAAGTGTCCTTGGTGTGTGATTGAAGTGTCCTCAAGTGGTCAAGTGTCTAAGTGTTCAATATGTCAAAAAACTGAAATTAGCTTGCCTCAGTAACATCTTAGGAACTGAGAATCAATTTGATCATGATTCTTATTTGAGAAGAAAAGCTATCCAACACACCGTAGCTATTATTGTTAATTATTTTGAGTGTTTCTTTGGATCATTCTTCTGTTTTAGTTTTGAAGTCAGTAAAGAAAACATCTTGTTACATGGAAATATTATTGCTTGATTAATTCCAACAAATGCCTCTGTGATTATGGTATTGCAGTTCATGATGGCTAATGGTGCTCTTATTCGTGTTCTGATTCATACCAATGTTACTAAGTATTTGAATTTTAAATCTGTGGAAGGTAGCTTTGTATACAATAAAGGAAAGGTATGCTACATAATCTACTGTGGTCCTGTAGTCCAGTTTCAGTCCACTTAAGAGTAGCAGTCTAACTATCATGTTGACGTTGTGTGCTTATTATCTACTCTTGCCAGATTTACAAATTACCAACTACTGATGTAGAAGCACTGAAATCTACCTTGATGGGAGTCTTTGAGAAATCGTCATGCACGGAAGCTGTTCATCTACGTGCATGATTATGATGAAAACGACCCAAAATCCCATGAAGGGATAGATCTTAACAAAGTTACAACCAGAGAAGTTATCTCTTTCCCATTTTAACTCCTACCTATCATCTGGTTTACTACTGCTTATCAGGACTATTTTTGCTTATTCTTTGGAAAGTAGCAGAAATTAGGTTTATTTCTAGCTCTAGTCGAATAAATAAATCACAGTTATAGACACTTTTTCAGTTTCCTTCTTTTTCTTGCTTTCCGAAAAACAAAATAGTTTCTGTCGTTTCTTCAGTTGAAGATAAATAAATCTTGTTCATCAATATATGATCTTGTGTGAACTTATTTTTTATATAATAATGTGTTTTCTTCTCAATTTTGTGTAGGTTGGCGTATAAATTTTTGATGGTTGTGGATAGCTAGAAGGAAAGATGCGATCAAGCTGTTTTTTGACCTACAGATATTTTTGTAAATAGAATGGTTTATTTTGGACTACTAGGCGTACAACTACTTTTTGTACATCTTGAATATTTTAATGACAACTACTTTTTGTACATCTTAAATGTTTTAATGAAACATGTTCATATTTTGGCAAACCTTTCCTATATCTTGATTGATCGAAATGGAAGTTACGATTAAAATTATTGAAATCAAAATTACGATTTAGTACGAATTTCTATGGTTATTTGTATGTGATACAAAACAGGTTATTTAGATATAAAATTTTGTAGCAGATTTATAGCACTCAAAACGTCTAAATGTAATAGCATTTCCAAAACTGTTGGCTGCTATCACGATAGCATATGATGAACGCTATAATAAATCAAACCATCTACAGTGTTCATGAACACTATCATTTATCAACAACATTCTTGAATGTTACAACATTCATGAACGCTATAATCCATCTACAACATTCACGAACGCTATAAAGCATCCACAGCATTCACAAACGCTATAAATAATCCAAAGTACTCACGAACGCTATAAACCATCTACAGCATTCAAAAATGCTATAAAGCATTCACAGCATTCATAAATGCTATAAACCATCCACAGCATACACGAACGCTATAATCCATCTACAGCATTCAAGAATGCTATAATGTTATAGCGTTCACATGCCTTGACATACTATAGCGTGGGCAATTATAGTGGACAGAATACGCTATGGAAGGCTTTCTATAGCGTTTTGTGCCTGCTATTGTAGGCCATATTTGTTGTAGTACATACAAGTCTGGAACTGCACTTGTACAAGGCAAAGATGGTACATAATTAATTTTCTTCGAATATGAGCACATTGCAGCAGCAGAAATCGACAAATTGAAGTTAATGAGGACAATCTTTCTTATTGAATAGAAATACATCATTTTTTTATAACAGCAGAGATAAAATGATAACTTGAAGTCGCACAAAGATATATAGAACTTTATTCTCTTTATTGATAATTGAAGAAGAGTACAAGACTCGTATTGGAATACAATGCTTACAATACTTCTCACTTTACATTGATAGCCAACTGAACAAATGCTAGAAAACTTATATTTGATACTTTGATACATTGGATTACAACTCGATATACCAACTTGGCTTACAACTCACTGGTACAACTGATTATAATGTTCCATACATTATGCCCTTTATAAACAGAAGACATCATCTTGTGCAAGGAGAGCTTTTGCATGTCCAACAAATCTTCAATACCGTGGGACCAATCAAGCCAATCCTCATATACAGAACTTCCCAAGAACGAACACCTGCCCACAAACGTGGGTTAATACAACATCTATGTACTGGCGAGCAGAATCCAACCCACTCGCCTAAACCAACACTAACTGGTGAATTTTAGCAAGCATTTATTTGCATAATCTTTCTACTTGGGGCCTAGCATCAGTTTACAGTTCATGAACAGTAATATTGAAGAATGTAAACATGTCATAGCATGGTATAGCATTTCTTTGTGTAAGGCATCATCTAAGCAACATTGAGTTAACAGGTTGAGCATATTATTGTAATACTTCCTGGAAGGCATCGTTTAGCATACTTGTTTTTATCGTTCAACAAGTTATGGCAATATTCAAAAAAAGGCAACATCTTATCATCGTTGGTATTAACATGTTAAGCAATCAAGTTGAATTTAACATGTAAATAACCGTATCACATTTAAGTGATTTCTTACCGATAGCCGACTTCCTCGCACCTGCATAAAAATACAGGATAATATGATATACTTACTCTGTCTGCACAAAATATTCGTTAGCATGCATCCTGACTACATGGTCATTGATAAAACTGCACCATAAAAGACTTTTCAACGGGTATTACGATGCACTATTCCAAGGTAGGTTGCAAGCCTAGCCGAATGTCTCGTAATACCTCATGCCACCATAGCACGACCAATGTTTCCTCCCGGCTCGAATCGGTCCCAGCGCTCTAGGTAATGTTCGAGGAAACTTACTCAGACTTGTCCAAGTACGTCCATGACCATGCAAATACGTGTCAACTCGATAAACACAAGTGCATGGTAAAACAACTGAAAGTAAGCAAAGCCAACAGTTCAACATCTCATCTCAGTTCCGAGTCGTGTTCAACGACAAATCATTAATATCATTCTACTTGGTGATCTTCATGATCCCAAGCCTTATTATTCCTTATTCATTGATTTATTGCACATTTCTCATAGCATTCCTCTCAACGAGGAACCAACAATATTTTATTCATTTCAAAAGGACAAGAAGCTTTTCATTTATTTCGTTGGGACAATTATTATTCAGTTCATTGCTTATACGAAAATTGGCAGCATTTCATTTCTTTACAACAGTTATACAGAGAGTACATGATTCAAGAGTCTCATTCAGTTCATTGTGTTAATAGCATTGCCAGTTCTTTTTCCCATGTATCAATCACACTGCATCTCATTATTCAAGTGTTTTATTTGCTTCAGCAGCATTAAACTAAGGGATAATGTTATCAATTTATTCTCAGACATCAAGTCACATTAGCAGTTCAAGTGTGATTCATTCAGCAGTTCAATGTTCATGTGAAGGTTCATGTGTTGTTCATTTCAATAATTCTCAGCATAAGCATCTCTATTATTCAACAACTAAAACATGGGACATTTAGGGACAATTCATAGCATCGTATTATTCTATTTTATTAGGCATGTGGAGTAATAAGGAGGGAGGACAGTTCCACTCACCTGCATAAAAGGGTCTTTATGTTCCGATCACACACACATCCACTAAGCGTAGCTCCAGCAGCGAGCCACATTCCAATATCCATTCCTTCTAGCCAGCTAAGAGAGACTACATCAGTCTTAATTCTCCTGATTTATAACCCAAATCACGGTCCAACATTCTGATCGCATCCAACAAGCCAACCAAATACCTCGTACGGAGCAGGGCATTACATAATATACAACTCAGAAAAAGTTTCATTCTCGAAACTTAAGAGAACAACTCATCTTACTAATTTACTTAGTCACAACAGTTACTCATTCAGCTTCAATTCAATATTCAGTTCATCACACTCGGCCATTTTGAAATAGCTATCCAACTGTACCACTTAATCTATCAACGATTCAATCCATCTTTCTCTTTTCCAAAAACTTGCAACTTCTCATTGGTTCACCAACATTTTTCATGCATCTCTACTTCGTCACAGCCTACCACTTTATCTGAATTCGTACACATGTTTTAGGCGTCCCCAAAATACATGCATTTCAGCCAAAGTCCGTGCTAGTACGATTCAATAAGCTCCCTCTACAATGTTATCTTTATCGCAGCTATCACTATGGTTTGATACATACACATACTTTAGGCGTCCCCAAAATATATGTACTTCAGCCAACTTCCGTGTTACTGTGATTCGATAAGCCACGGTTGTAACTTTTTTTTTCCAAATCTGACTTAGCATCCTTCGAATTGACTTATTACTTTGTCACAATTGCTATCTTCCAGGCCACAACACTCAACATCATGGATAACTCAGATAAGCTCTCTATCCAAGCATAATATTTCTAACATTCGGTCAAGGGTCTAACTTAGAGCCAATCATATCAATAGTTCACAACATGTAATAATATTCCTTCCCAAATCTAACAATATTTTTTACCGAGGCAATTCCTCTTAAAGGATACAATCCGAGGGTCACTCACTATCAATTACCGAGCCAAGAGTGCAATTCTATGCAACAGTCAAGGTTAACCCAGCTACCGAACTTTAGATACCGATCCAACATTCCTGTCATGAACAGTTAGTCCCATCTCATGGGACAATTCGCTGCTCGGCACGCACCACTCAAGTCTTACCCCACAATTGCAATTCCTACTTAAGGCCGACATATAACTTAAAAAGGGTCAATCATCTCTAAGGTACAAGTTGAAGCATATATTTTCTTAGGTCAATACCCATCACCACCATCTCTCGTTCAATGCCACAAGGTCATCATATGGGTCTCCGACGGTCACCTATTTTTCGGTCAAGTCTCTAAGGTTAGCTACACTGACAGGTAAACCTAATTATTTAGGTGACTCCCCTAGAGTGGACGGCTACTAGGGATCATACTAGTTTCTCATTCTTAGGGCCCACATGCAACCGACTGTTCTAAAGAACTCTACCCAAATTTATGGATATCAACTCGATCTGAATAACCAATCGCCATTGCCGACAATTGGTTATGCAGCCCACGGTCGCTAGGATCAAGTCTATCTATCTAGGGTCATTCTCAAGGAACTAATTCCTACAGAGGCTCATTCTAGATTTACCCAACAATCGACTAAGATCGATCTAGTAACTTTACGGTCAAATCCCGACCCGACATATAATTCCAAACGATCTAATAATCCGATCAAGTAAATTCTCTAATGATCCAATTTCTAGTCCAATTCTTTCATACCAACACGGATCTATATACCGAGGCTAACTATTCAAGGGTCATCGATTCCGATAATTTCAACAAAACTATGGAATCATACTACTCGGTCTGCATGACAAGGTCATACTTCTAAGTCATAAGGCAGTGATCTATATTGCAACTGACAGTCGTCTAGACCGTCACACCATCTATCGACACTATCCAACACCTTTCATGATTCTTAATCTCATTCGTTTTCCAGCCATCAAAATCTCACACGGACATTCTTAACATCTCACACCGCAAGGGTCGAGTAGCCTATTACATTCAATCCGGCAATTCATGTATCAATTAAACATTCTCTATTCAATAATTATTTCGAGGCACAACTTGTTACTTCTAGGATACACTTTAATTTCTCAGCATACATGTACGCATGCAACGACTATCAATCTCGGCACAAACTTTAATAATTCTATTCTTCGGCAATCAAGATGGGTTAACATCTTATTGCATCTTAGGGTCGTAGCACAGATTTTTAATACTTCTTTGGGTCACCGACAACATTTGTAAAACTTTCAATTTAACAACTAACTTGTAATAGCCACACATGATTCCATCCAACTAGTCGCAACTATCGTTCAATATTCTAAGCTACAATATTCGCTAGCCAAATTTATTACCCATAGTATAACTTTCATCCTGCTAGTCTGAGTCCTTATTCGACTGAGAAATTTCTAACCAAGGTACCCCTTACAATTTCTGACAATCTTGCTACCAGCATAATAGCACCGTCAAGGGACACTCGAGTTACCTAGCAATATGGTGTAACTCCTAGCTAAGTCTCAGCACTACCCAATACTCATAGATAGACTGATTGTCATTCTACGAAATGGGTTAAGATGCATCTCATTCTGAAGTGGTAGAGGCAATATATCACTCAGAAACGAAGCCATCCCCAAATAATACCAACTCAAATCTATTCCAGACATTCATGATCTATAATGATCACAACACTTAGCCAACTTCTCAAGGTCTTAAATCACAAGCCAACATTCTTAGGGTCTCAAATTCTCAAGGCTAACACACATGAGTCAACTCAGCAATTCTGTTGAACTAATCCATCCATTGTTTTGTTCCCATTTCTTTTCCAACATCATATATAATTTCTCAACTTGTTACAGCACACAGGCAACTTTTTCTATTCTCACATTAGGAACATCATTCACATTATAGCATACTATGGCATCGAGTCATTGTTGGGTTATTAGTGTCCAAACCAACAACAATCAACTATTCAGGGGCATCACATTGTATTTAGGCTTATTGTATGGAACATCCAATGAGCAGTCAAGAGGGTCAACAAACTTTCAGATATGAACAACTTGAAGGATTATAGGAACAACAACAGTATAATCGCGGAAGTAATCTTTGATTTAATCACAGAAGCAACTTTGATTTGAAACGAATCAAATAAGAGACCAAAGACGTAAAGCCGTACTCTGATACCAATTTGTCACGTCCCGATTCGTAGAGTCATTTATTCACATATTTATCTCTTGGAATCGATCGTCCTCACTTGGGTGTGATGCCGTACAAGTCTGGTATTGCACTTGTACAAGGCAAAGATGGTACATAATTGATTTTCTTCGAATATGAGCACATCGCAGCGGTAGAAACAGACAAATTAAAGTTAATGAGGACAATCTTTCTTATTGAATAGATATACATCACTTCTTTATAGCAGCAGAGATAAAAGGATAACTTGAAGTCGCACAGAGATATATAGAACTTTATTCTCTCTATGGATAATTGAAGAAGAGTACAAGACTCGTATTGGAATACAATGCTTACAACACTTCTCACTTTACATTGATAGCCAACTGAACAAATGCTAGAAGACTTACACTTGATACTTTGATACATTGGATTACAACTCGATATACCAACTTGGCTTACAACTCACTGATAAAACTGATTACAATGTTTCATACATTATGCCCTTTATAAACAGAAGACACCATCTTGTACGAGGAGAGATTCTGCATGCCCAACAAATCTTCGATGCCGCGAGACCAATCAAGCCAATCCTCGTGTACAGAACTTCCCAAGCACGAACACCTGCCCACAAACGTGGGTCAGTACATCATCTATCATGTACTGGCGAGCAGAATCCAACCCACTCGCCTAAACCAACACTAACTAGTCAATTTTAGCAAGCATTTATTTGCATGATCTTTCTACTTGGGGCCTAGCATCAGTTTACAGTTCATGAACAGTAACATTGAAGAATATAAACATGTTTTAGCATGGTATAGCATTTCTTTGTGTAAGGCATCATCTAAGCAATATTGAGTTAACACGTTGAGCATATTATGGAAATACTTCCTGGAAGTCATCGTTTAGCATACTTGGTCTTATCGTTCAACAGGTTATGGCAATATTCAAAAAAAGACAACATCTTATTATCGTTGGTATTAACATGTTAAGCAATCAAGTTGAATTTAACATGTAAATAACCATATCACATTTAAGTGATTTCTTACCGATAGCCGACTCCCTCACACCTGCATAAAAATACAGGATAATATGATATACTTACTCTGTTTGCACAAAATATTTGTTAGCATGCATCATGAATACATGGTCGTTGGTGAAACTGTGCCATAAAAAACTTTCCAACGGGTATTACGATGCACTATTCCAGGGTAGGTTGCAAGCTTAGCCGAATGTCCCGTAATATCTCGTGCCACCATAGCACAACCAATGTTTTCTCCAGGCTCGAATCGGTCCCAGTACCCCAGGTACCATTCGAGGAAACTTACTCAGACTTGTACAAGTATGTCCATGACCATACAAATGCGTGTCGACTCGATAAACACAAGTGCATGGTAAAACAACTGAAAGTAAGCAAAGCCAACAGTTCAACATCTCATCTCAGTTTCGAGCCGTGTTCAACGACTAATCATTACCATCATTCTACTTGGTGATCTCTATGATCCCAAGCCTCATCATTCCTCATTTATTGATTCATTGCACATTTCTCATAGCATTCCTCTCAACGAGGAACCAACAACATTTCATTCATTTCAAAGGGACAAGCAGCTTTTATTCATTTTGTTGGGATAATTATTATTCAGTTCTTTGCTTATACGAAAACAGACAGCATCTCATTTCTTTACAACAGTTATACAGAGAGTACATGATTCAAGAGTCTCATTCAGTTCATTGTGTTAATAGCATTGCCAGTTCTTTTTCCTATGTTTTATTCACACCGTATCTCATTATTCAAGTGTTTCATTTTCTTCAGCAGCATAAGGGACAATGTTATCAATTCATTCTCATGTATTAAGTCACATTAGCAGTTCAAGTATGATTCATTCAGCAGTTCAATGTTCATGTGTTGTTCATTTCAATAATTCTCAGCATAAGCATCTCTATTATTCAGCAACTAAAACATGAGACATTTAGGGATAATTCATAGCATCGTATTACTCTATTTTATTAAGCATGCAGAGTAATGAGGGAGGATAGTTCCTCTCACCTCCATAAAAGGGTCTTTCTGTTCCGATCACACACACTTCCACTAAGCGTAGCTCCACCAGCGAGCCACGTTCCAATGCCCATTTCGTCTAGCCAGCTAAGAGAGACTGCATCAGTCTCAATTCTCTTGATTTCCAACCCAAGTCACGGTTTAACATTCTGATCGCATCCAACAAGCCAACCAAATGTCTCGTGCGGAGCATGGCATTACAGAAAGCAACATAGGGTGACCTTCAGTACAAGCAAGCAAAAGACAAGAGGTATTCTCGACTATGTGCATATAGATGTATGAGGACCTAGCAGTATTCCTTCCAAGAAGGGAGCAAGGTATTACTTTTATTGATGATTATACACGTTATGTTTGGCTATATTTTATCAAAACTAATGATCAAGTATTTGAAAAGTTCAAGCAGTAGAAAACAATGGTGGAGAACAGAATGGACAGAAAGGTAAAAATATTAAGGTCCGATAATGGCACTGAATATATCTATGGACCTTTTAAAGATTTATGTGCCCAAGAAAGTATCATGCGACATTACACTATCATGAACATACTGCAGGAGGATGGGTTAACAGAGAGGATGAACCCAACCTTGCTTGAGAAAGTAAGATGTATGCTCTCCAATGCCGGTTTAGGCAAAGAATTATGGGCGGATGCTATACACATGGCGCAGTACTTGGATCACCAACTCTAGCTATAGGTTGTAAGACTCCATATGAGAAGATGACGACAAACCAGCAGATAACAACACTTTGTGCGTACTTGGACGCAAAGCTTACGCTCATATCAACATGAGTAAATTGGATCTGAGAGCCAAGAAAGCTATTTTCTTGGAATATGCACAAGAAGTGAAAGGATACCGTCTATACTGCATGGAGGATAATAAGTTATTGATCAACAGGGATGTCACTTTCAATGAGTGTTCAGTATTGGCTTCAAGTAAGAAGATTGATCCCGATCGGGATGGTGGGGTAGCTAGAAAATATCAAATTGTTGAGATTGAGTCGTCTGAGGATGCATCAGATGAGGTAAAGTTTTTTGAAGATGTTCATCAAGCCCCAAAAGAGCAACGACCAGAGGAAGAGCAGCACTAGCAACAAGATTCCTTGGTTCCCACTAGGCCAAGAAGACCGTTGCCAGTGCACATGTATGGATTTGATAAACCGGTGAAGCACTATGGACATTTAAATGTGGTGGCATATGACTACCAATAGAGGATGATGAGCCTATCACCTTCAAACAGGCTATAAAAGTTACTGGCAGCTTGATGTATGCTATGGTGTGCATTCGATCAGACATTGCACAAGCCGTAAGTGTGGTTAGCCGCTTTATGGCTAATTTGGGGAATAAGCAATGGGATGGTGTATTATGTACTGTTCCGGTCCACTAAGTTCAACCGGATGAATCAAAATGTAATGGCGTTTGGACTTGGCTATGCAACGGCCTGCTCGAAGTCCCGTTCGGTCGAGACAACTCCTCGCTCAGGTGGGTGACTTCGTTGAACTTGCCTCAGCTCGACCTTCACACTAATAAAATAGTATTTTCGTATGCACTGAATAGACTTGTTAATAAAAGAGATGAACCCACGTAGCTAAGAAAATAATCTCATTGTGTCAATTGTATTCGTAGAACATATAAATGTGTCAACTTGTTGCTTAGATGTTCTCTACAATAGTTTTTAAAAGATGTCACATGGTCATTTCGGCCTTACGTATTGAGTTGAAAAGAGTTATGCCACGGGCTATCTACTTGATGTCATAGCAGGCACGGTTCCACAGCTTATTATAGCCATACAGTCCCACGATATAAGGGCTTGTCATATAGAGTATGACTTGGTTGATGACACTGTACAAAACACGGTTGGTTCAAGTTAGGCATGAAGGCTATCAAATAGTTGTTCCTGGGTTTGAGTTCAAAAAGTTGATAAAAACATTGAAAGTACTCGGGACTGCAAGTCGTCGAGTTAGTCCCTGGTACGGGAGCTATGCGAACGTATGAAAGTAAAAATAAGAAATGATACTAAGAGTGGCATAAGTTGAGTCGAGTCTTGGATGGTCATTGGACAACTTGTGCACAAGATATTGGTTCCTCGAACGATCACCAGGGCACTGAAATCATGTCAGCCTAGGAGGAATTGTAGGTATTTCGTGTCCTTCAGCGGCAGTATGACTCGTATCTGAAGTATGAATTATAATACAAGCTGCAGGACTTTCGGTCGGTATCGCATCTCGCACTCGAACTGTATCGTATGTAAAAGAATATTCCAGTATAGCTTGACATTGCTAGTGACTATTCATAGTTTGAGTCATTTGATAGCAACGATCCGCTTGCATGCCTTAGATTGAGTCAAAAAGAGAATGCACAGTACTAATGAGTCAAAGAATTGTATGCATTGTATGAAATTACCATTATTGAGCCTAAGATTTAGCCTCAATGGTGTTGTATGTTTGGAGCACTGTTTGTGGCATCGGTTTTCAAGTAGTAGTTTAACACAAAGATCCCAGGAAATGGATGAGTCAGTTGTGTGCTAAAAAGAGAAGGCAAGTTGGTTGATGTTTTGTAGCACGAACACACAGATTTGGGACACGATCACGTTGTTGCAACACGAGTAAGCTTGGAGTATAGGCTATAAAACTGATCCTAAGGCAAGATTAGAAAGACCACAAAAGAGTAGTTCAACTCACTAAAATTAACGTATTGGTTTTGTATGGGTGAGCGAGATACTCCCCACCAGCGCGGTTGTGTACTAATATCCCACCAGTTTTCATGCGCAGGTTCTGGTACTTGCTCATTCGGGGCGGAGCTCACTGGAAGCGCTGAGGCATGGAGTACCTTGGCGTTTCGAGGCATGCAGTCGCGTTGGAGTCTTCACCTATACGAGACAAAATGTATGGATGTTGTCTTCTGTAGCATCCGCAAGTTGGAACCCTTTAGGCATGATATCATTGTATTGAGAGAATAAGAGTGAGCAGATTTGTAGTTAGAGAGAAAGTGAGCATGAGTGATTGTAATATTGATATCGTGCCTTTGTAATTATGTTGATTATCCAATAAAGACGATTTTATTTCTATACAACTTATGTTATTCAATATTTCTGCTTTGGAACTTCTGTGCGACGATCATGTCACTTAGCTGTTAAATCGGCCGTTATGATATTGCATTGTGCGAATACAATTTAGGCTCGTGTGACATCACGTCCAAGCGAGAACGATTGGTTCTACGAAATCAGGACGTGACAGTGAAGTGGATATTCAGGCACTTGAAGGGCATCATTGATGTGGAATTACACTTTGGTGGAGACCTTAGTCAGGTTAGTAGATATGTGGATTCAGGCTATGTTTGTGATCTAGATAGGCACAGGTCAACTACAGGATACGTGTTTGTTCTACATGATACACCATTCAGTTGGGGGTCTATGTTGCAGGCTACGGTTGTCTTATGACCGAAAACAAAATATATGACAGTAGCAGAGGCAGTAAAAGAAGGCTTATGGCTTCGTGGTTTGATTAGTGACTCGGTGGTGAAGCATGATGTAGTTGATGTGCATTGTGACAACATGAGTGCTATCCACTTGGCAAAGAATCAAGTCCATCTTGCGAGGACCAAGCATATTCATATTCGCTACCACTTCATACGGGATGTTGTAGAAGACGGTGACATTGGACTTGAAAAGGTGCATACCAAGGACAACCCCGCTGATATGTTGACTAAGGTTATTCCTGGAGCTAAGTTCCAACATTGCTTGGAATTGCTTCAAGTCCTATCTATTGCTTGAGAGCCCTTAGGGGCGGATTTAAAGAGTGATTGATTTGGTAAAGCTGTACGGTGGAGAAGTGTCGGCTCAATTTTCTGCCAAAACCATGTATAGGTGGAGATATGAAGAAAATATCCAAAATAGGCCCATGACCATTTTTGACTTTGACCATATATTTGATTGGATTCTATATATGAGATATCTCCATATATGGATTTTAATATATGGTAAGCCTAGCTACATAAGATTGGATCTCCGTATATGGGCACATGACATACTATATAAACGGGTCTAAAAGTTCTTCTTAAGATATCTCATCGTGGTCAATGAAAGTTGTTTAATAAGTTCAACACAAGAGAATTGAAGTTATAGAATAAGTTCAACACAAAAGTTAGATAATTTTGTCAAGATATCTCATGTGCTCAATGAAAGTTGTTGAATAAATTCAATATGAGAGAGCTAAAGTTGTTGAATAAGTTCAACAAAAAATATTTAGAGAGTTTTATCTTCTTTATATTTGTGGTAGAGAGTTCTTAAGAGCAAGGAGAGAAGCGTTGAGAGAGAGTTATTGTAATGTTTTTCTTCTTCATAGTGGAAATAAATCACCCTCGTCCGAGAAAGCAAACATCTTTGTCGAACCACGTAAATTTTTGTCTTTGCGGTTTTGAATTTTCTCTGAGGTGTTCTATGATTTTTTTGGGTTAATTCCCATTGTATCCCAACACTTATTCTAACAATTATTAACTACAACTTTATATTTTATAGTTTTTACATAATATTCCACATTTTAAGTTGGAAATATACTCTTTTTTAGATTTCTAGAAACCAATAGAAATAAGTTGCTCAGATTCTAAGATTCTCAAATTGCCAAATAGGCCCTTAGCTCATGTGTCAAGAAAGGCATACAGTAGCTTGCTAGTTCATTTTAAACTAGCTCGTGATTCCTGTCATTGGCATTGTGAACCGTTTCTATCTTTACTCTCCTCAACACTCTTCCGACCCAATAAATAAAACTGGAAATTGCTGAGAAACCCAATTTCGGGGTTGGGTTGTATGAAAAACCCACCCGCAGGATGGGTTTTATGAAATGTCCAGAATTATATAATTCCACGTCAAATATTCAAAGATTCCCTTTTGATGCTCTGTATTTACAAAATTAATACCATAACTATCCTTCCGCACAAACTCAGATCTGGATTGTGATTCTCTTCTTCTTCTTCTTCTTCACGAGAGATCTGAATTCCATTGCTCTCATCTTCAGCAGAGATCGCAAAGATCGTTCATAGTTTACCATGCTTTTTTTTTTCAGTCGAACTCCGATCATCGCTTATCTTCTTCTTCTTCTTTTTCTTCTTCTTCTTCTTCTCCGACAATTAGGTTAATTATAGAGAGAAGATCTTCTTCTTCTTTTCCATAAGAGTTAGCATCGTTTTGAAAGAAGAACGAAAACTCTTGAATCTTTATTCATGTCAAATTTCTTTCCACAAAACAAAAAAATGAAAAAATTAGGTTTCTGTCAACTGTTCTCCGTCGATATCACACGAAGAATAGTCATTCTTCTGCATTTTTAACAAGGAGAATGCCATTCTCCGTGTTGAATGGCATTCTCCGTGTTTCTAACACGGAGAATGGCCATTCTCTTGTGTTTTAACATTTGAATGACCATTCTCCGTGTCATTTAACACGGAGAATGTCATTCTCCGTGTCATTTAACACGGAGAATGGCCATTCTCCGTGTAATTTAGAAACAGAGAATGTCATTCTTCGTGTTAAATAAAACGGAGAATGGCCATTCTCCGTGTAATTTAGAAACGGAGAATGCCATTAACACTGGGAATAACCATTCTCCGTGTAAATTAACACGAAGAATGTCATTCTCCGTTTTAATTAAGACGGAGAATGCCATTCTCCGTTTTATTTAACACGGAGAATGACATTCTCCGTGTTAATTTACACGGAGAATGACATTCTCCGTGTTTTTAACAAGGAGAATGGCCATTCTCCTGCGTTTTAACACTGTAATGACCATTCTCCGTGCTAAATTACACGGAGAATGGTTATTCTTCGTTTTATTTAACACGGAGAATGGCATTCTCCGTGTTTCTAGCACGGAGAATGGCCATTCTCCTGCGTTTTAACACTGTAATGACCATTCTCCGTGCTAAATTACACGGAGAATGGCCATTCTCCGTGTAAATTAAGACGAAGGATGACCATTATCCATGTAATTTAGCACGAAGAATGTCCATTCTCCGTGTAAATTAAGACGGAGAATGCCATTCTCCGTGTTACTAACACAGAGAATGACTATTCTCCGTGTAAATTAAGACGGAGAATGACATTCTCCGTGTTACTAACACGGAGAATGGCCACCCTCATGCGAAATTAACATTTTTCGTGTTCTAACACGGAGAATGACCATTCTCCTGCATTTTATGGTCAGTTGAAACTTTGAAGGGCCATAACTTTTGACTGGGAGGTCGAAACGAGGTCCCGTTTGTCCCAAAACGAGCGTATCTTCGAGGAGCCTGAAAGTAACCGCTTCTCCGTTAGACGGCCTTCCGAAATTTTAGAATCGCAAAAAAATGATGTTTGGACCTCCGTTTTAGCACTTTTGTCGTTTGTCTCGGTCTTTCCGAAATTTTTCGACGAGTTTTTGAAGATTTTTGAGGAGAAAACCTAGATTCGAAAGTGAGCAGCGTATGGAAGAAGATGAAGTATCGAAACGTTTTTTTAAGAGTAGTTTCGTGGGTGTTTTCAATAAATTAGAAGGAAGGGCAAAAAGGTCATTCGGAACCCTCTTTATATATTTTTTGCTAATTCTGGGCACGCGATGAAATGTTATTGTGCGGTGGGTTTTTCATAAAACTTTTTCGTTTTTTGGGCATTTCATAAATTTCCCCTAAATAAAATATCAAAGTAAAGTATATTTCAAATGAATTAATCCTGACAATTCTTTTTTAATGGAGAGTTTACAAAACCTTAATCATGACCATTGGATATACTTAGATATTTTAATCTGGACCATCCTTTGTATCACATAAAGGCAAAAAATACCAATCTTCTTTATTATATAAATAAGGCTACTCCCTTCTTCATATACCCAACTTGAATGTACTTAAAGTTATCTTCTAGTCCTCTTAGGGTTGTTTGATATATAGAAAATGTCCCCGAATATGACACCCGACAGAAAATTAAGGTCATTTTTGCGACATCTGGTGTTTTGTTCAACATGGAAGTACAGATAAGAACTTGGGAGCATTATTGCCTTTAAGTTCCTGTTGGGTGTATGCCGACCTACATCTCGCTGTAATGTTATATGAGATCATCTCTAGAATTTTGGCGAATAGGATACGACCTATTCTTCATAAACTCATCAACCCTTTCCAAAATACTTTTGTCCCAGGTAGACAAATATGTGACAGTGTCATTATTGCACAAGAGAATTTTCACTCCTTAGCAAAGTTCAATATCCCAATAACAGCTTTTGCCATCAAGATTGACATGTCAAAAGCCTTTGATAGGCTAAGCTGGGAAGTTATCAGTTAGGTACTTCATGGTTTTGGGTTGATTGGGAAAACTCATGATCTTATTATCCAACGTATCACAATTGTTTCATTTGTTATCCTAATAAATGGTTCTCCATCTTGCACCTTCAACCCTGGCCGTGGTATCAGACAGGATGTCCCCTCTCCACTTATATATTTATTATGTGTGGGAAAATCCTTTCCAAACATATTTCAATCATGGAGAGAGGAGTAATCTTTATACCAGTATAAAAACTAACAAATCCACTACATATTCACACATGTTCTTTGTTGATGACCAACTTTTATTTGGTTATTGTTCTATTCAAAACATCCTACAGACAAAATCTTCTCAAATCATATGAGTTACAAGTAAATTTCAAAAAAAAATCTTCTATCTTCTTTTCTCGCAAACTAGACGATTATATGCGCCAAATCTTCATTGACATCCTCGGTGTGAAATTTATGAGTTCTATTGACAAGTATTTTGGACATCTCCTTCTCCAACCTAAAAACAAGCCTCCAAAAGCATTGCTTCTAGTACCTCAAAGCTGATAGGATGGAAGTGTAAATGTCTATCACACGCAGGAAGGACCACACTTATCAAATCCCCCCTTTCTTCACTCCCTACCTATTATCTTTTCTTTTTATTTGGTGCCCAAGCAAGTTACCAAAAAACTCTCCCAACGTCAAAGGCAATTATGGTGGGGAGGTTCTGAAACTTACAAAAAGATACATTTTAGTGCACGGTTGATCCTCACTAAACCAAAATCTCAGGGGGTTGGGGCGGGGGGGGGGGGGGGGGTGTTGGGGTTAGGAATAAGAGATCCAGAGATTACTAATATGGCTGTGATCACAAAACTAGCATGGAGGTTCCTCACAAATCCTACTTAAGAATGGGTAAAGCTCTTGAGAGGGAAATGTCTTACCAAGTAAAATTTTGGACCACTCGAGCTACCTCATCTTCTTCCTGTATCTAGTCCAGCATTCTCCGAAGTGGCCTGACTACTTGATTAAAAATGTCTACCGGTCAGTTGGTGCTGGAGCTACTAACATCAATATATGGCATGATCCATGTGGAAATGTCAATGTAAATTTGTTGCTCTCTCTCTCTCTCTCTCTCTCTCTCTCTCTCTCTCTCATCATCGACGTCGTGCAAGAAAAGCATTTATTTACCATTTTACTTCAGTAAAAATATTTTTAAATAATATAATTCATAGGGGGTATAATTGTAAATTAATATAATCCTCCACTTTTCTTTCTCTTTGGGGGGGATTGAATTTCTTAGGCCAGGAGGAAAAAAGTAATCCCTCTACTTTTTCATTTCCTCCATTTTTTTTCTTCCATGCTAAACAAGAAAAAATTGATCATTCCCTTTACTTTTTCTCCTCAATTTTTCTTCATCCCACTTTTTCCTCCTACCAAATGGCCCCTTAAAGATAATCCGAAAACACCACTAGAAATAAAAAAAAATATTGAAGAGAAAATCATGAAAAAAAATTGTTGCTATAGTGGAGACATTGTGGTCGATGAAAAAACTAGCACCAATCGAATGTTCAAGAAATAAGTTATGACTTAGTTCTTCTCGTAGAAGAAGAGAATAAAGAGCAAGCACGTGAAGAAGTGTACAATATTATATCATTTCTCTCGTGACGTCAATACTATCTCAAGAAGGCTCTCTACCATCATCCTTGGATGAGAGAAATGCTCCACACATGATGAACACTTCTTCTTATTAGGTAATCAATAAGCAAAAAATTCTAACAAGTTTTTGTCTTTTTGTCGATTGTGAATCAAGAGATTTAAAAAAAAAGTAATACAAATGTAAGAAACGAAGAGTTGTCATGCATAAAGAAATCAAGGATATCATGAATGACGACACTTGGGAACTAGCAACAGTTCCAAAAGGGCAAAATGCAATTGAAGCAAGTGGGTATACAAGACCAAGAAGTTGAGAAGTACAAGACGAGACTAGTTGCAAAAGGCTACAAGACAAAACCATACATCAACTATGATGAGGTATTTGCTCCCGTTGATCGATTGGAGACTATAAGGTTGATAATTTCTGTAGCGGCTCAAAATAAATAGAAACTTAATGAAATGGATATGAAATTTGCTTTCCTAAATAGTAGTCGTAAAGAAGAAATTTATGTAGAACAACCCATGAGCTATGAGGTAAAATGATAATATATAAGATAAAGTCTTAAAATTGAAAAAGTCTTATATGGCTTGAAGCAAGCACCAAGGGGCGCATGGTATAGTAGAATTGATAAATATTTTTAAGATAATAATTTTGTTAAATGTCCACATGAACATGTTAAGATATATGAGAATGGAGATATTTTACTTGTTTGCTTGTATGTGGATGATTTGATATTCATAGAAAATGATCCAGTTATTTGAAGAGTTCAAGAGAGCTATGATGTTGGAGTTCGAGAAGACCGACATCGGTCTAATGTCTTTCTACCTTGGTATTGAAATGAAGCAAACCGAATATGGTGTCTTCATATACCAAAAAAGCTGTGCAAAACATGTCCTCAAGAAGTTCATCATAAATGACTGGAAGCCCATAAGCACACCCGTGGAATGTGGAATCAAGTTTTCTAAGCATGAAGAAGGCGAAATAGTTGATCCTACACTTTTCATAAGTCTTGTTGGAAGCTTGCCTACCTGACATGTACAAGGTCATATATTCTGTATGGAGTTGGACTTATTAGCCGCAATATGGAATCGCCAACAACCACTCATTTGAAGATGCCAAGAGGATTATTCACTACATCAAAATGTACACTTGACCAAGGCCTACTTTACTCATCTTCCAATGATTTCAAACTTGTCGGATATAGCAATAGTGATTGGGTAGGAGACTTCGATGATCGGAAGAGTACTAGCATATTCGTGTTTCTTATGGAAGATATGTCTTTTATGTGGAGCTCAAAGAAGCAATCAATTGTGACATTGTCAACATGAAGACAAACACCAAGCAACAAAGGTTGAAAGTAACTTATTAATCAGCAGCTAATGGAAGGCGGGCTCTTAGAAAAATAATAATACATTGATCTCATAATAGCAAACATAATGCATTTCAGAAATTTTAAGGGGGTGGCAGCTTTCCCTCGAGGAAGGAAGAAATCATCGTAAATGCTAGCTCTTTTTGGCTGATTAGAGGGAACCTGGTGTCCAGCTCCCCTTACTGTTGCTAAGGTTATCCCATTATACTCCTCCACATAACCTCCAACCTGGTACCATTGATTTCACAACTGGTTTCAACCAATATTTTAAGGTACATGATAAATCATAAGCAAAATTTTACTTTGTATGGAGAGTTTTATTACTTCTTCGTTGAGATTCCATGGGCGCCAAGGTTTCGTTACGGTCAATCCAAGTGATTTGATGAAGTACCTCATAGATGTTGTTGGGCATACCGAATCGATATCGCCACTACAATAAGTATCATTTCTCGGGTATTAGCAAATAGAATTCAGATATGTAGTAGATAACCTTTTCTTCACCAACTTACCTGTAGAACCACATACGACTTCCGCTATCAAGTAGGAACTTGATGGTAGGCAACATAATAGTAGGTGAATCCTTATATGTATCGAATACCTGGTCACTGAATAGAGCTCGTAGTAAAGATACCTAATAACCTCCAAGGAAAAATGTGGTAAAAACAACTCATGTGATCAATACCTGCATACTTGCCTTGGTTGCAGAATATGTGCAGTGACATTTGCATGAAGATCCTTTTGTACTGACGGAATGTTTAGATAACGAGAGACGTAGTTATCCGTGCAAGGATCGTAATCTGCCATTTGTTAGCAATTACAACATTTGAAGACTGCCAGTTTACTCGAGGAGAAGTATGCAGTATTGTTCATCAGTTTGGATCAGTATCTTACCGAAACTGTAGACCGATTTAATTTGGTGGAGTTATGGCAGACTGGAGCATAGATGTTGTAGACGTCGATTTTTCCTGCTTCTTTATTAGCATCATCTAAGGTTGTTTTACATTCATCTGACGTCCTATCACTCGAGAAATTATATTTCATTTGAATAAGATCATATATCTGGTTAGAAATTAGGGCGTGGTAGTCATATTTTCCTCTGGTATCGCCATTGTTATAAAAAAAAAAACCGTCCCGACCTATGAGTAAATAACAAATAATGGAGAGGGTATAAGGAAATTATTTCCTCTAATTGTTTAGTGAAGTGGAGCTCTATATGCAGAAGCAAAAAAATGAGGAGGTCTCAGGGTCCTTAATTTGAGAAATTTTGATATTTCTCTGCTATGCAAATGGAGATGGAAGCTCCCGAGTGCTTCATATTTTTCTTGGTGGACTTGTTACGTTTAACTATTTACTCAAATAGACATGATTGTAGTGTGGAGTCAAATGGTCAAGGATTTACCTTTTCTTTTTGGAGATGAGTTCTTAAGACCGAGCCTTTGGGGAAACTATTCTCGGTATTTCTTTATTTAGGAGATGGAAATTTCTCTATTTAACTTTGTCTTTTTGTTTCAATTATTATATGGTTTATACTTGTTATTTTGTATTGTTGAATTTATTGATCTAATCTTAATAAAATTTGGTCGGGATATGCTTGATCCCATTCTTTGCCTAAAAAAAGGCAAATAACAATCTGAATGCATTAATTTGAAGCATAGATTTGACAAGATGCAAAGACTGAACCTATTGTTCTCTAATACTCACAGCAATTCCTTGAAGACTGATGGTGCTTCGATTGGAGCTATTGCTGTTTCGATAGATGGTCGAAGCAAGCTGAGGCACGTAATGTCCTGCATAACTCTCTCCCATTATATAGAACGCACGACCTTTGTTATGTGGATCTCTCTCGAACCAATTCTACATGAAGATATAGGAGTCCCTAGCAGTTCTATCATCATTATTTGTATTAATATCCGCAGTTGTGTTCGAATATGAGAATCCAACTCTAGCTGGCGACTCCAAGAAAATTATATTTGCCACTACCATATTGAAAAAGAATAACTTAGTATGATCTAAATATAAGTAGCACTAACAAAGTTTCAATAAAATGCTTGGATCGGGCAAAGAAACGAAAAACTCACCATTGTTCCAAGCGTAGTCATTTCTGTAAAGTGTTGAGAACTAATAAGGGATTTAGTCCCACATTGGAAAATGTAGTATGAAGAGGAGCTAGACTCCCTATAAGTAGTGGAGTAGCCAATCAATAAAATATACAACAATTATTCTCTACATGGTATCAGAGCCATAACCACAAAAAAAAAAATTGCACCCCTTCCCCAACCTGACGCCCCCTCCCCCTGCCGCCGAACCCCCCCTCCTGCCCCCCCCCCCGACGCCCAATCCCCCCCAGCCCCGCCCGACGCCCCCCTTGTTGCCGCCCCCTGCCCCCTCCCCGGCGTCCAATCCCCCCCCCCCCCCCGCCCCACCCGACGCCCGCCGACGACCCCCCCTGCTGCCCCCGACGTCCCCCCCCCAGCCCCCCCCACGACGCCCAATCCCCCCTGCCCGCCCGACGCCCTCCGACGACCCCCTGCTGCCCCGACGCCCCCCCTCCCACCCGCTGCCCCCGACGCCCCCCCCCCCCCGACGTCCCCCCACCCAGCCCCCTCTTCCGACCCAACTGCTGCCGACCCCCCCTTTTTTCAAAACGAAAAAAACCCTAATTTGCAAGAGAGATTATATGGACGGTTATTCGAAGACGGATGGACGTCAAATGCTTTATTTGCACCATCCGTTCCTAGATTACGCCCTCCGAAAATTATAAATGTTTTTTCATTTTTTCGTTCTCGATCTGCAAATTAGGATCTACTTGCGCGCGTTGGTGTTGGCCACGTTGACAGCACATTCGTAAGGTCTCTGTTGAAGACTTTGCATAAAGACGACGACGACGAAGCCGACGAAGACGAAGCCGACGAAGACAACGACGACGACGAAACACAGTTGAAGACGCCATGGATTCGATCAGTGGTAAACTGACAGCAGAAGAGATGAAGGCATTGGTTGATGATATTTTATCAAAGAGATTAACCGAGACAACCCCACGTGTGATCCATACTGATGTGGATCCGTTACCCTACAAAATGGGGAAGCTGGACAAGATGGAGATGAAGTTGGAGGGAACGTCAAACTACTTGAAATGGTCACGGCAGGCAATGCGGACGCTGAAGGGACGAGACTTGGTTGGCTACGTCAATGGCCAAACCAAGGCGCCAGATGATCCCTCCTCAAAGGAGTTTGCTATTTGGAAAATTGTCAACAATGTTGTGGCTGGATGGTTGACAGCCTCCTTGACCGACCAGGTGTCGGGCAATGTAGAGACGATGGAGGCTATTGCTGATATATGGCAGACTTTGAAGGATATGTACTCAGGCTCAGGCAATCCTATGTGGGTCTTCCAACTGCAGGATGAACTTGATAGAGTGGTCCAGGACGACCGTACCATCTCTGAGTATACAGCACTGTTGAAGAAGTACTGGTCTGATCTGGATCACTATGATCCTCTTGGGATGGAAGATGCACAAGTCGAACCAACATTTGCGAAACATTTCCAAAAGTTCTTGGATTATATTTCACGACAACGGATGATGAAGTTCTTGAAGGGTCTTAACCCTGTGTTTGAGCATAGAAGGAATATACTCCTAGCACAGCCCATGCTTCCAACCTTAGAAGAAGCCATAGCTGCCATGGCCCAAGAAGAGGCTCGATTGAAGTTGATGCCCAACAAAGGCTATTTCCAGGAGGAGCAAACCGCTGTTGACAAGTCTGCCCTTGCCGCCTTCAATCAGCCTCCCTCTGTGGCCGGTATTTGCCACAACTGTGGTGACTCAGGGCATTACATCAGATTTTGTCTAAAACCCCTGCAAAGTCAGTCGAGTGATCGTAGAAGGGGCCGCGGAGGACGTCGAGGTGGTAGAGACGGTTATGCTGGTAGATGGGAAATTATTCTGGAGGACACAAAGCTAATCTGGCGGAGGAAGGGGTAGAAAATCACCTGGCTGAGTTAACCCCACTTGAGAAGGAGTTCCTCGCAAAGTTACGCAGCACGAAGCTGGGTTCGGACGGCAGTCATGGGGCGTCATCTACCTCGGAGGATCACATCACTTGCTTTGCCCAAACCAGCACAGGTATTCCTGCGCGTGCTCTTGCAGCAGCTGTCCTCCAATCAGGTTGGATTATGGACTCTGGGGCACCTCGCCATGTCACGGGGTCCCGCAGTGAGTTCCAGGACTATACTCACCTACCGATGCCGGAGAGCATTCAGACTGCTGATGGTAACTCCAGCCCTGTCATGGGTAAAGGCACTGTCGCATGCACCCCTTCTCTGACTCTCACCAATGTCTTACATGCTCCGTCTTTTTCTGTCAATCTTCTTTTTATTAGTGCCATTATTCTTGATCTTAACTGTACTATTTTCTTTGACGTTCCTACGGTGACTTTTCAGGAGAAGGGGACAGGACGACGACTAGGGACTGGCACTTAGCATAAGGGGATGTGGTACTTGGACAGGACTGGACTGGACAAAGTATTGGCATCTCTGGTAGCAGATAGACTACCAGAAGATTCACGGCGCAGTGTAGAAGATGATTTGCTACTCCACCACCAGCGTGTCGGTCATTCTTCTTTTAAAATTATTAGTCGCATATATCCGTCCTTATACCAAAGGGCTAATAAAGAGAAGTTATTTTGTAATGCTTGTGAGTTGGGTAAACATACCAGAAGCACGTATGTGAGTTCAGGAAATAGAAGTTCAGCTGCATTTGATATGATACATTCGGACGTATGGGGCCCTTGTCCTACAACCGGTATTAACGGTTTTCGATGGTTCGTCACTTTTATTGATTGTTATACTCGCGTGACATGGGTCTACCTTATGAAGAATAAAAGTGATGTCTTTGAGGCATTTCGGACTTTCATCGCCGGATAGAAACACAATATGGCACTAAAATTAAGTGCTTACGGTCTGACAATAGGGACGGTGTATACAAATAAGAAGTTGCTGAGTATTTATCCATTCATGGAATACTACACCAAACTTCATGTGCCTATACACCGGCACAAAATGGTGTGGCCGAACGGAAGAACAGACACCTGCTGGAGGTCGCACAGGACGATGATGCTAGCTATGAATGTCCCGAAACACTTATGGGGGCAGGCGGTGTTAACGGCCTCTTATCTCATCAACAGGATGCCATCTCAGGTATTGGACTGGAAGATACCGTTGGAGATGCTTACTAGTGCAACCACGTACACTGTTCCACCGAAAGTATTTAGGTGTGTATATTTTGTCCAAGATAATAGGCTAGGAGTTGACAAACTGGATCCTAGAACGGTTAAATATGTCGTTGTCGGATATACGACAACTCAGAAGGGATACGCATATTGGAGCCCAGTTGAGCGGAAGATGTTTGTAAACATGGACGTTATATTCATAGAACTGGAACCATATTATGGTTCGGATGACGGTTCAGCGTTTGGTGACACACCCAACACAGAGGATGTTAGATGTGAGGGGGAGAAAATAAGCCCATTTGTGGTGGTCGGATCGGCCCCATGCCTGGTCGTGGAAAACTGGATGACAGGGGAAGAAAGCAGTGACTCCGATACATAAGATGAAGAAGATGCATATGTTAAACAAGGGGAGCAGCAGACAATGGCAAAGGAGCTCCAAGTCTATAGAAGGAGACAGCAGAAGTCCAGTACTGTGCCTGTACCGTGTCCTGTGCCTACTGTACCAAGTCTTTCGTCTACTCCTGCTCCAACTCTTGAAGATGTTGCCCCCACACTGAATCAATCTGATTCTGATGCGGATCTCTCTGACTCTGATGGTATGATCTCTCCACCACCTATTGCTCCCTTAAGGAGATCTTCTCGCATCAATGCGGGTAAGGCTCCTAGTCATTTTGATGATTATGAACATGATATTGCCAACTACCTGTCTTATTCTAACATTTCTTCGAATTATCGAGCCTTCATTGCATCATTAGACTCTACTTCATTACCCAAAAGTTGGCAGAAAGCAAAAAAAGATCCAAGGTGGAAAGCTGCAATGATGGAAGAACTTGGGACACTGGAGAAAAATAAGACGTGGGAGCTGGTTCCATTATCCAAAGGGAAGAAAACTGTGGGATGCAAATGGGTGTACACAGTAAAGGAGACGTCAGAAGAAAAAGTGGAACGATACAAGGCAAGGTTGGTTGCAAAAGAATACACACAATCATATGGCATCGACTATGATGAGACGTTTGCTCCCGTAGCGAAAATGAGCACCGTAAGGACTCTGGTCTCCATTGCAGCAAACTATGGATGGAAGCTATACCAGTTAGATGTGAAGAATGCCTTTCTCCATGGGGACCTACAAGAAGAAGTGTACATGGAACTCCCGCCAGGGTGCTACGCTACAGAATTAGACGGAGGGACATCGCATGAAAAAGTGTGCAAACTAAAGAAGTCGCTATATGGACTCAAGCAATCTCCTCGAGCCTGGATTTGACAGATTCAGAAATGCTGTTACAGGCATGGGAATACCATCAAACAAATGCAGATCATACGGTCTTTCTTCAGCATGCAAGAGGCCACATCACCATACTTGCTGTATACGTGGATGATATAGTAATCACAGGTAATGATGAAGTCGAGATCGCTAAGCTGAAGTCAAAACTCGCGAAGGAGTTTGAGGTGAAGGATTTAGGAGCAATGAGATACTTTCTAGGTATCGAGGTGTGTGAAGGCGAACAAAGAATTGTTCTCTCACAGAGAAAATACGTACTAGATCTGCTGAAGGAGACAGAGATACTGGGATGCAAAGCAGCAGTCACTCCAATTGACCAGAAGTGCAAGTTGGGAGCAGAAGCAGGAGAGCCAGTTGATCGTTAAAGATATCAACGACTTGTAGGGAGATTGATTTATCTAGGACACACTCGTCCTGATATCTCATTTGCGGTGAGATTAGTAAGTCGCTACATGCATGATCCAAGAACGGGTCATATGGATGCAGTGTTTCAGATCTTGAGATATCTGAAAGGGACGCCAGGGAAAGGGCTATGGTTCAAGAAGAATGGATGTATAGAAGTTGAGGGATACTGTGATGCAGACTGGGCGAGCTGCATAGATGATAGAAGGTCTACCACGAGATATTGTGTCTTTGTAGGAGGAAACTTGGTCTCATGGAGATGCAAGAAACAGTCAGTGGTAGCACAGTCTACAGCTGAAGCAGAATACAGAGCAATGGCTTTAGGAGTGTCGGAGTTGCTGTGAGTGAAAGCGTTGCTGACAGAGTTGAAGCTGGACAATGGAGCACCCTTACGTCTTCTAAGCGATAGTCAAGCTGCAATAAGTATAGCTAACAATCCAGTTCAGCACGACAGAACGAAGCACATCGAGATCGATCGATTCTTCATCAAAGAGAAGCTGGAACAAGGATACTGAAGATTGATCATGTTCGCTCAGAAGAATAAGTGGCAGACTGTCTGACTAAGGGTCTTAGTTCATTAAGTCTGTCGAAGCTATGTAACAAGATGGGAATGATTAATATCTATCAGTCCATCTTGAGGGGGAGTGTTGAGAACTAATAAGGGATTTAGTCCCACATTGGAAAATGTAGTATGAAGAGGAGCTAGACTCCCTATAAGTAGTGGAGTAGCCAATCAATAAAATATACAACAATTATCCTCTACAAGTGTTTCACCGTCATTGTGTAAAGGTCATATTTCCCCATGGCTCCTGTGAAGGAGGAACATATAGGCCCTTTGGCAATGCGACCACAACAAAATTTGGTTAGCGAGAAGAAATATGTCACAAAAACGATCCAAATAATTATAAATGACTACCTTGACCATTGTTAGAGTTGGAAATTTTTTTGGGCTCTTTGGCCATATATAAGTTTTTACACAGCAAACGAGGACAAAACATAAAGATATATAAGAATAAATCTAAGGACAAGAATAAAACTAAGGTTAATATGAGACTCTTACAAAAATATGAATATGAATGAAAAAAAAAAATTAGTTCTTGAGATTACATCTGAATTTAATATCAGCATGAATAGTATCTTAATATTATTTTAAGCCTTTAAAACTATATAGTGAACTTAAATCTTGTATGTAACACATTTGATTGTAATTATATCTACTTATTCAATATGGACACTGGATCATGTATTACTTGAACATGAATAGAAATCATTCTTCATGCAAGCCAAGTTATCTGCCCCAAAGGCAACAAAAGAAATTGAAGTAGGTATTGTAATGATCAAAATTAAGATGAACTAGATCAAGCTTGTACTTTGAGTTTATCTTGGTTAGTTTCCTAAAAAAAGATTATTTGTCGATCGTTACCTCCATTTAGCCACAGAACCGGAGGTTTCGTAGCGCTCTGAGGAGACTCCACAAAGTAGTAGAAGAGTGCCCTCCCATGGACTGGGTCTACAGTGACATACCCTGCGTACTGATCAAATTCGACACCCAACAGGCTGCCCAGGTAATTCCATAACCTTGTCGGCCTCCATCAGTCCATCTTGAGAGCCAACATGGAATGGGGTATCCGATTCTACGCCTGAACCCGAGGACCTTCGGCTTCTGATGAACCTTCGTAGATGTTGAGACTGACCAGCCTCGTTGGCGGCGTTGAGCAGTACCGGAAGCAAGCAACATGGAGTAGTGACCAGGTGCTGCAGATAGAAAGCCATCAGTGCACTGCAGGTTGGATTGTTGCTATAGGAAACCCTTGGTGTTTAAATAGGGATGGAGTTTGACACAGATACATGACTGAATCAAACACTTACCAGTGTTTCATATCATTCACAGTAAACTCAGGACCTGGTCATCCTCCAGAATCATACTGATGTCAATGCACTGGGAATGCATCTATTAATAAATATTTTAAAGATCCGAGTGTACCAAGTCAAGAAACTGCAATTCTTGGAAGATCCATAAAAATAAGAAGGGTATATTATTCTAATGACCTCCAACTATAACGTTCGGATTTTTTGTGCACATTAACTTTTCATTGTTCGATTTTGGCATACCAACTTTATAAATTCTTCTTCTGAAGCACATTTCTCAATTTTGAATTGCGCTTTTGTAGTACGATATATGGTTTTGAAACGGCCTCAATGTGTTTCAAAATTAATAAAATATGCTTCAAAAGAGCAATTTATGAAATTGGGATGCCAAAATCGAGCAGTGAAAAAGTTATGGTACCAAAAACGTTCGAGCGCTATAATTGGGATACCGTTAGGGTAATTTAGCTAAGAAAGAGCTAGACGATGGTTATATTAAACGACAGATGATCAGACTAAAGAAAATTTGAAGACTTAATACCTAACCTGCTTGCTAACTTTATCAATGAAATATGAGTATACCCTTTCTTTCAATATTTCTTCTGCTACTACTGAGATACAGGGTTGTCTTTCTTTAGTTTATATGGGAATACTGAGATATATGTACTTGAACTCTTTTGCTTGTGCTATTTTCTTGTTGTATACTTTTATTTTGAATGAAACTTGGGCTGGGTTCACATTGACTACTGATTATTTTTCTTCGGAAAATTGAAGTTGCAGTTCCCATCATCATACAACTCTCTTACAATGACCTAAGATCCGGCACCATTTTTTTGAAAGAAATACACAAAACCTCCAATTCAAGCAAGACTTATTAAACACAGCTCACTTAACTCTCCCTCTAATTCAATATATGTAATGACTTTCCTCCCCCTTACTTAACTTTCCTTGATCACTTAACCCTACCTATCTTTATTTTTTTTCCACTCAATCCAAGCATACCCTAGAGAAAGGATGAAGTTAGTACTTTTTATGGGTTTTTGATGTATCTATGTGCTAGAAGGTTACAAGTTTTGCTATATGTTTGTCGATGTCTCAGTACTAAGCCGCTTTATTTATGTTCGGGTTGTTTAGTTTTAGTATCTCGTATGATATTCAAAATTTGCGTGAAGGTCTTCATATTGTCCATAATAGATTTTTGGTCTTGTCTTAACGGTTGACTTAGCTGACTGTTCAAAATGGAGGCATAAATGTAAAGTTTCAATATTATACGGGACCATAAAACTGAGCAAAAATATATGGGGGTTAAGTGATTTTGGTTATTTGCTTTTGTTATGACCAATAGAGAAATACTTGTGACAATGTTGTTTGCTTCTATCTTAATCTCAGCAGCCACACAATCCTTCTTGCGCCAGTTTCGATGGAGATGACTTCATGGACATCTTGTATCGTCATGTCTCTCGTCCCGGCTGCAGTGTTGAATGCTTGCAACTCAAGAGCCTCTGAGGATTGCATAACTGCTGAGATCATGATAGACAAACAATAGTGTCACAAGTCTCATTCTCGATTTGCCACGAAAAAAATTAAATAACCCAAATTATATAACCATCACCATGCAAAATTAAATAACCCAAATCACACCACCCTCACATATTTTCGTTTAGTTTTAGGATCTCGTATAATATTCAAAATTTAGGTTTATCTCACTTTTGGTCGTTCAGCCCAAGTTTAATCGTTAGTATAAGACCAAAATCTTACTGTTGAAAAATATGGAGACATAAACTAAAATTTCTAATATTATAGGAGACTCTAAAACTAAATAATCCTTTATGTTACATGTTTGAATTCTTGACAACATAAATATTATTAAACTTACATTGGATTAACTTGACTATGTATAATGGTGTACCTGTGTTTCTTACCGATGAAATCTTGTAAGTTCTCTGAAAGATGGAAGTTGGATGATATGTTATAACATTGCGTTACTTATATTATCAAAATCTTGGCCAGAATCATCTTGATCGCATTCTTTCTATATAAAGAAATACATATTTATTTTGTGTAAGTAGATAGGTGTGTAATATCTAAAACCAAACTAATTTTTTTTACCGCAGAATCATTAACTAATACTGTTAATATATACTAGATATGTATACACGGCATCAATGTCAAAAAAAAAAAAATCATCATCTATCAAACAACCACCACACCAAAAACAAGTTTTTCAATTCGTAATGGTTAGTAGTGTTACAAATTTGTAATGATAGTTACCATTACAAGAAAACGACTTAAAATTGATCCGTTGTTTGTAAATTCTCCAATAATTAGTATAAAAATTATGCGAAGGCAACAATTCTAAAACAAACTTATTCTGTTTTTTTTCTGCTGCGTAACCCAAATTCTCTATTTTTTCCTCATATCTCTACTAGCCGTCCAAATTTATAAATATATATATTTTTTATAATATATAATATATATATATATATATATATATATATATATATATATATATATATATATATATATATATATATATATATATATATACACACACACACACAAACCTAATTATTGTTTTAAAAATAATTAAATTCTAACTAGTTATTTAACTAAGTAATATTATTTAATTATAATCAAACACCTCCAACTCATATATATGGTTAAGGTGGAAGACATTTTATGTGGATGGGTGGGTTTAATTCCATGGAGTTGTGTTATTTATAACAAATCCTAATTTGTATTTTTTTTCAATAATTTTTGTACATGCGTGTAATGCACCTTACTAAGTATCTATAACAAATTATAATTAAATACCTATAACAATTTAATTCAAATGGTTAAATTATATTTTAACAACATCAAAAAAAATATTTTATTTTGCGTGTAATAAAATAAGCGTTATTTTTCTAAGGCTAAATTACAACTTGATACCTTCAACTATTCGAGTTTTTCAACTTGATACCCTGGTATCAACTTGATACCCTAAATTTTAAAATGACAAAATTATCTCTCATCCCGCCCCTCCCCCCCTACCGGCAGTCAGCACCTCGTCGTCCCCCCACATGGATGCACCACCCATGCACCCCCAACCCCTCCCCGCGCCACGCGCCTCTAACACCGACCCACCTCTCTCCCCGCACCACGCGCGGGCCGCTATCGCGGGCGAGAGGGGGGTGAGAGGTCGCGGGTGTGGTAGGAGCCACGACGTAGAGAGAAGGCATGGGACGCGGCGGTGGTGCAGCTGCAGGGTAGGAGCGGCAGGGTGGTGACAATCGATAGGAGGGGGAGGGAGGAGAGAGAGAGGATAATTTTGTCATTTCTGAACCTTAGGGTATCTAGTTGATACGTCAAAGTCGAGGGTATTAAGTTAGAAAACTCAAATAGTTGAGAATATCAAATCATAATTTAGTTTTTTTTTTTCCCTAAAATAGTACTTTACATTTTTTTTGATTTTTTATAAGGGCACATCAAAACTTGATCAGGGCTAGCCAGGATTGGGACTAGCCCATGTTTGAGGAAAAACTACTGGGGCTATCCTATTTTTCTACTCATGGGACTGTCCCAACCACACACACCCTCCCAAACCCCAAATTTCACTCTCATTTGCAAATTTTACTCTCTCTCTCTTCCAAAACTCTAACTTTCTTCCTCTTCTTCTTCTTCTTCACCATTTTCCACTCCCCAAACTATATATCTTCTTCTTCATCTTATTCTCCACATTTTCATTCTAAATTCTAGTTTTCTTCTCCATCATTTCCATCAAAATTCTGGTTTTCTCTCTACAATTTTCATTCTCATCATTTTGATTCCTCACAAATAATGCATGAAAATAAATCCTAACATATTTATTTCATTCTTTCTCACAAAAAGTGTATGAAATAAAGCATAAAATGTATATTTCACTATATTATCAAGATGGAAATGAATCCTAACATATGGTTTTCATTTGACCATTTCGATTTTAGGACTGCCAGGAATTGTGGCAGTCCTAAAATGTACTTGCTGTACAGCAAATCCTTTTTAGGACTGCCACAATACCTGACAGTCCTCAATACTTCTAGGACTGCCAGAAATTGTGACAGTTCTGTTGTATAGGAAGGTCAGCAAGGTCCTTTAGGGCTGCCACAGTTCCTAGCAGTCCTCAATACTTCTACGACTGCCCGAAATTGTAGCAGTTTTGTTGTAGTTCCTTTCAGGACTGCCACAATTCCTGACAGTGCTCAATACTTTTAGGACTGCCAGAAGTTGTGGTAGTCCTGGTATAAACTTGCTCAACAAATAGATTTCTTCTAGAAATAGATTTCATCCATAATTTCTTCTATTAATAAAGAAAAATTAATTAATAGATTAGTAAATTTGATAGGTTTGGTAACCCAATTTCTTCTATAACTAGGGTTTCATCCATAAACTAGGGTTTAGAGAAAAAAATATATATGAGAAATTAGAATAGAGCAAGAAAAAAAAATAAACTGGGGTTTGGAGAAATAGATGTTCTTTTTATTTTCTTTCTTCTTGTTCTTGCTCTTGTTCTTTCTTCTTTGGTTGTCTTTTATACCTAAGAATTGAATAGCCCTGAATAAAATTTTCAGTGGCAAACTTGTAAATAAATAAAAATTAAGAATATGACAACCTTCATCAACTTTTGATATGCCATTATAAAAAATCTTTTTTATTTGGTTTATTACTATTAGTAGAAATGAATAATAATATAAACTGACATAATACTCTTCCCAAATCCCTAACCACTTCCCGACCACCTCCTCCTTCTTCCACCACGAGAACGGAAACCTCCCCCCAAAGTCCTAGAAAAAGATTAAAACATGTCATGTCTTCCCTGTCGCCATGGTTCTCGAGGTCAGCACTCTCTCTCTCTCTCTCTCTCTCTCTCTCTCTCTCTATATATATATATATATATATATATATATATATATATATATATATATATATAACCACCGCCAACAAAGGCTACGATGATCCACATCCACTTTCAATTAGGGTTTTTCTTGTTGTTTTTCTATTGAAGTACCATTCTTTTCGAAATATTGACTTTGGTTTCTGATGCAAATTATGGTGTAGAGCAGTTTCTCGCACAATTCTCAGCTAAATTGTTTTAAAAAAATTGTTAGAGAAGATTGATTTGAAAATTAAAATTAAAAATATTTTTATGACGGTGCCTCACCTTGTAATTAAATAGTAAGGATAAAGATTAGTGATTAACAAGGAAACTACCTAGGAATGGAAAGCAAAATATAACAATATTCCAATAATATCCTTACCTTTTAAAATAAAAATAATATTATAAAAAATGACATTAATGGTAAAATAAGCAATGACACATGGTTACTTTTGTCATAACTTTTACAGAAAATTTACTGTACAATAAAAAATTTAATATAAATTGCTAATAACGATAAAAGTTGTTAAAATTTACATATACGATAAGATCCGGCAGACGAATTGTCGAAATTTTGAGTGATGACCAAATTCTGACAGACGATCTGTCGAAATTTGGACATCACCCCAAATTCCGACAGTTCGTCTGTCGGAACCCCCCCCCCCCCCCCGGTTCACTTTGGCTTGGCGGCTCACTTGGTTCGGTTCAAGGGTGGTTTAATATTCAAGATTGGTTGGTGGGGTGGTTGGTTGGTGGAGTAAAAGTTGAAAAAATGTTGCTGTGAAGAGCAAACCGAGAAGAAGAAGAAGAAGAAGAACTTCAGAAGATGAAGAACTAGTAGTTAGTCATTTTTTTTAATTATAGATATTTTTCATATTCTAAGAATAAGAAGAAGTTGTTTATGGTAGACTAATTTTTTAATTTTATTTATTACACAAACACTAATGTTTTAGCTTACAATGTTTTAACTTACATAAGAACTAACTTAAATAATGTGTTATTATTTTAGGTTCCAGCTTGGGAGCAAGCATGTGATAACCCAGATCCCGAAGTGTTGAGAACGACAGTAAGAAACTTTATGGATTGGGTGAAAGCGGATCCGGAGCCTTCGAACCCTCCGCTACATATTCTGCAAGATTATCTTGTATGCATTATTAGCCAACGTCAACCACTTTCCCGCAGGGTTAGGCACAATGTCACCCAGCCGTTCCCCGATAGCCCGCCTCAGCAAGCTGACGAGATCATCCCGCCTCAGCAAGCTGGCGAGATCCCACCTCAGCAAGCTGACGAGGAGTGGGCTGGCCAGGGTTCTTCCCAGTGGACTGGCCAGGAGACTTCGCAGTGGGCTGGCCAGGGTTTTTTCCAATGGACTGGCCAGAGTTCTTCCCAGTGGGCTGGCCAGGAGACTTTCCAAGGGACTTTGCAGTGGCCCGGAGTGACAGATTGGTTCCAAAGCTATAGTTTGGATGGAAGTTATTATACACAGATACTAACGACTCCATCAGCACCAGCACCCACACAAGACGAAGGTGGTGATGCGTCCCAGGAGAATACAATGCGAAGGAGAGCCCGACTCAATCTCAGAGAACTTGAGCATCCAGACTATTGGGAATTAGACATACAAGGAAGATATGAATATTTTGTACTTGTATGATATTTTGTTTTCATTTATGTAAAAGTCACCTTTCTTTGACAAACTATTACAGTTACTTCACATGATGTTTCCTATTCATTCTCTTGGTTGATTTGTACAACTCCTTCTATTGTGTCCTAAACCATTGCAATTAGTGCATCGGAGATCTCTGGAAGATTGATCCTTCGCTATAATACGGTTCTTCTTTGGTCTTTCGGCTTTGCGTCGTACATCTAGTACTCCAATGTCGCCTCTAACCAATGCACTTTGAATGTTGTAAGGGACTGGAATTGGCTCCAAGTGCGGCTCATAGACACTTTTTAATGCTTTCTTTGAAAATATAGCTGGATAATAATGCTCGATCCTAATATTGCAACAATTACAAGCATAACATGCATGTACACATGGAAGAAAAGTATGATACCACTTTAAACATGAACAATAGTTTTCATTTAAACGAATAACATATGTTCTATTTGTTTTACGATCTAATATCTCAAACAAATGACGTAACATTTCCAGCTGATAGTTTTCTTTTGTGATACGAGGCATCGTTTTTTAACTTCTAAATTTAGAACGATTCTCAAATTGTTTTCCAATAAATAATTCAGGAGTGCTAAGGCTATCAACAGAATCATCAAATTTATCATCTAAATTTTCAATTAGATCATCACCATTTTCATCATCGTTATTACCATCATCTACTATATATTCTTCTTCAGTAAATGAAATAACTTGGTGAGAAGAACTAGGACCAACGTTAAAGTTACATTACAAACAAGTATATTACTTACATTATTATTTCTTGATGGGGGCGGAGTGACATAGATATTAATATACGGTGATTGTGCATTCACTTGAAGAATAAATTTTCATACTTCTTCACTATCTACATTTATACAATTAGATACGAAAATATGTACTAATATAAATTCGTAATCGATAGAATATTGATCAATAATTAGATTATATAAACTAAGAAACGAAATATAATTTCAATCAACTAAAAGAACTTGGGTTAAACCTCCTTCATACGCTAACCCACTTAGTACACCTCCAAACAAGCATAGTATTGTTAGATTTTGATCCATGCTGACAACAAGATGAACTTTCAAATGGAGGTAGGATGAGAGGAGCTTCAGCTTTCAACGAACTAGAGAGCTTCTTACTGAATGAGAGATTTTGAAGGAAATAAAATTTTGTGGGAGAAGACATTGCTTGCTCTGATACTTATACATAACATTGTGGTTTAATATAGCCGTTGGAATTGTAACGTTGGAGAATCTTACAATCGGTTAAAACCTCAATCCAACATACAAGAAATAAACCAAATTGAAAAAAACCAAACCGATTCAAACATAAAACCAACATCACACTCAACTAAAACATAAAATAAAAAATAAAAAAACCAAACCAACTCAAAATAAAAAAAAAAGCTTAATTGAACTTTGCTACCCTCAACTATTCCACTTTTTCAACTTGATACCCTAAACTTTTTTTTGTAACAAGTTGATACCCAAAAAAAATTTGGGACGAAAATACCCCTGCTCAAACCTTAAAATTAACCCCCCCCTCCCCCACTCCGGCTACCCCCTCCCTTCCGCTCCGCCTCCCCTCCGGCCACCCCCCTCTCCCGCGTCTGTCGCCCGTAATTCTTCTCCCTCCTCCACCCGCAACTTGACCACCCTCAACCCCCACCAGTGTGTTCCTTTCCTTCGTGAGTTGTATGAAGATGGCGCAAGAGTCGCGGAAATGGACTCGATGCCCTCCCCGAGGCTTCTGGCCACGCATATCCCGTTCCATTTCCTACCCAACTCCGTTGTCGAGTCCGGATGTCGAGTCGTAATCCCAAGGACAACTTCGTGTCCTTGTGGTACTTTATCAATAAATTCAGAAAGAAGAATGCTCGGGAGGCTCTGCCTGTCGAGGTCGGCTTCGACCGGTTCTGCCAAGGGCGTTCCCTACTCCGGACCTTTCTGGGATCACATGTTAGGCTACTGGAAGGCAAGCCTCCCAGTAGGGGGCTGCAATGTCCTGTTCATGCGATACGAGGAGTTGATGAAAGATCCTACGGCGGAGCTGAGGAGCCTTGCGGATTTTATGGGGTGTCCCTTCACGGAGGAGGAGCAGGCGAACGGGGTGGTGGAGGACATCATAGAGACGTGCGGGTTCTTGGAGGTGAACAAGGTCGGGAAACGAATCTTGTTTCGCACAACAACGACGGACAACGACAGTTATTTCAGGCGAGGTGTGGTCGGAGACTGGATGAACCATCTAACACACGACATAGCCCAACGTATCGACAAGATTATCGAGAGCAAATTCGAAGGTTCAGGCCTAGTGCCTTGACGTAGGGGATCGGCCTACCGACCAGTCCAGCTTGTTGTCTTGGTCCCATTTCTGCTGCATTTGCTGTTTTTTTTTTTGATGTGTTTTGTTTACTTCAATGTAATTTGGGTGTGTTTCGTTTACTACAATGTAATTGCAATCGTAATAAAATGGAGTTTGTCTGGATCATTCCTTCGGATCAGCCACTGCCATATATTTGATTGGTTTTTTTCCAATCCCCAGGCAGATTGGAAATTCTTCCTTTTCTTCAAACCCCTTTCTCATAAACAATATCCCCAGCATATCATCATATCCACAATGCCGAAAATAAGAAAGAAAAAGAAGGCTATGCTTAGTCTTTTCTCTTGCGTACATCAAGACATTGCTTAATCAAAATATTTTTACTTAGAATTACAACCTCATCGCTTGAATCATCACACCCAAGCAGAAATACACATACACATAAGTTACATGGACTAAATCGACGTAGGTGGCCACTCGCAAAAGGCGCGATGGAGACCAAATTAGTGTCTCAATTTCCTCGTTCTCAACCCTTCTCGTAGACAAGTAATTGAACCAAATCCAGCTTACGCCGCGGCATCGACAGCAATACGTTGTCTAGACCTCAATATGAATTATGACAAGAATAACTAAGCTATCTAAGACAATATGACACATTAACAAAAATATTGGAATCCAAGATAGCGAAGAACTAGAAAGCATATGAAGAAATATATACTCTCTAGATTTTAAGATATCAAAAGAAGGAACCAGACCACAAACCTCAAAGTCGATCACGAAGCATCAACCGAAAAGAGTCGCATAATTAGTTGACAATGTTATATATTCAGTCGTAATTGGAGCAAGTACATAATACTAAACATAATACTAAACAAGAACTACAACACGTAATCTATATGAACGTGTAAAACATGAATAGATCATCATGTATACCAAAATTTGTGTACAGACCCTATGAATAGAGCAAGTAATAAGACTAACAATATGTAATACGGCTATCATGAGTGGGGTGGTACTAGATAATTTCATGATAACAATGCAACAAGAATGAAGAAACTAGACATACTAACTAAGTGCTCAAAAACGGGTGTAGGAATCAACACTTTACATGTGAACGACTTGGGACAACTCGAGAATGAATATGCAAATCGTACTCACATAATCATGAGTACGTAACTAGATCATAGTCTACGTGGATAGTGAATACTTTTCTCCAGAACCTGCACTAATAGATCATAAGATATACGGATACACAAGATCTGAGATTCAAAATTCATGAGATTCTAGATAAATAAAAGAAACAAGGTAACCATGATCAAGTAGTGACATTATATGAGATCATATCTCACTCACGTGTATAGAATATGCATCATGTAAATAGGATAACAGTTGATAGGGTAATACGACAAAATAACTAATCATGGCATCACATGATAATATTAAAATAAAACTATAAATGTTAAGTACATGTACTTGTTGTTTACCGCGATTGAATGATGGAAGTTGAATCAAGCTTAACCACAAGCTTACTATCCACAATTGTCGCTTATTTGATTCAGAGGCAATCTGCATAGCTGTAAATATTATCTATTTTCTTGCATATATATCAACCCTTTGGGTCTATAAGATTTACTTTACAATTATGTTTCAATGATGGTCCTGGCCAGAAGTGGCTAACATTAGAAGTCTAGATGTAGCAATAATAATATTGTTATGCTCCAGTCCCAAAATATACAGGATCGATCCACGTGACTGAGCCGACTAATATCTCTATCGGAATGATGCAACCCTACTAGTCCTACCGAAGTATACTACTATGTATACAAGTGAACTCCACTCCACGAATTATATGTATAATAGTCAAGTAGGCTAATCTCATCCATAAAGAAGCAAAAACAACATCACAAATTAACCTGAAATATAAAGACTTGATGTAAACCCCATGTCATGTACTATATTGAATATTTACAATTTATAGTTATTAATGAAAGCAACACTTGTTAAATAAAATTATAATTAAAAACCAATTAGAAAATGATTAGTGACGACCAACAACACAAATATGTGTCGCTACCTGGTACCAAAATGTCGCTACCTAGTATTGTAACGTCGTTGAACATCGCTACAGAGTATTACAATATCATTGCTTGGAAAGGTAGCGACATACCACTATGTCGCTAATTGGAAAATTACTACGTCGTGGATCGTGAGGCAACTCTATAGGGAGAGGGGTTGAATAGAGTGCAACGAAAATTATTCTCTATTAAAAAAATATAAAGTTATACTACCAACTAAATAATACAATAGGTACATATATGGAAATTAAAAGTATAGAGTTCAAAGAGCAACGCAAATACCAATTTTTTTATACTGGTATCCCTGTGGAGGATAGTCCAGTCTCGAGAACACTTGCTCGGAGTTAAATTGAATATCAGTGAGACGTAAGCTTTGATCCGAAGGGCTTGCGACTTCTTACAAACGTCTCACGCTTTGATTTGAATAGCATGACGACTTAAACCTTGAGCTTTTGAAATAAAAGCTTAATTGGACTTCAAATTTGTACAACTCTTTAAAAACAAAATTCTAGTTGAACTTGCACTTTCCCAAATAGGAGCACATGAAGTTATTTTTGAGTATTTAAGATGATTAAAGCTTAAGAGAATAGATGAGAAGGTGAATGATTATAAATGGAGAAAAGCTCATCTATTTATAGGTCTTTATGAGATCGAGTTCGTACAGAGTTCGCTCGTCAAATGTTCAAAAAATTGACCGTTGTAAGCCGAGTCACCAAGAGTGGAGGTAGGGTTTCTGTTTTTGGTAACCGAGTTCGGTGCTAGTTTGGGCATGACTCCGTCCGAGTTCGTTTTCCCAAATTCCAGAAAGTTCGTGGTTTGTTTTATAGGCTTGTTTGGGTTTGGACTTGAACCTGGTTTTGGATTCGATTCGATTCAGAAGTGAATAATAGGATTGGGTAGGTTATTTGAGTGGACTTGAGTGCTACGTAAGTCGGTAAAGTGTAATTCGACTCACAATAAGTCCTAGACTCAATAAAGAAAAAAATATATAACAAAAGTAAAATTGTATCTGACTTTTGTGATATAGTACGCAATCTTTTGTTTGTCCATGTTTCAATGTATTGAACCACAATTATATTAATTATCGAAATCGGATCGACCATGACCAAATGGGCTAACATATGTCGTTTATGCTGCTAACATGACATACTTTCCATGTCATTTTTGTGAATCATTATGTTGTCACATAAATGTCAACTGGCATGACATCGTGGATGCGTAGCTGAATTGGCGACATAACATTGACATTGTATATACGTTGCAATATCGACTATCACCGACCAATTTCTAATGTGCGACTAGTAAATACGCGACTCTCTTTATTGGTCGCTGATGACATCGCTACAATTGCTTAGCGATGTTTTTTTTACACGATTAGCGACATCTTCTGGAGTCGCTAATAACTCTTATTTTGGTAGTGCAATGGGGTATATTCATATGTTTGTATATATAAAAATCGTGTTTGCAAAGTTATTGCGATTGTGTGGATTGTGCATTTGTAGGTTCAGAGCTCTGTTCCCCACACTATATCGGGTGTTGGGTACTACATCGAGTCTCTAACCATACCTTGCCTGAAGAAAATGCTACCGTCGACAGCTTTATGCTGTATCGCGTCACTTTCCTGACCTTGTTCACCTCCATGCAAGTTGCTCACCTTCTCAAATCCACACAATTAATCTACTACAATCTAGTTACAACTTTGTCACAATCCTTTACAAAAAGATGCAATGTATTTCTACAAATTTAATAGATACATACAAAGAACAAAAAGAAAGCTTGCAACACTCACTTTCTTAATGAATACTATAAAACACTCACCAAAACTCGAAGGAATGTCGACCGCTGCCGACGCCTTCTTTTTCTTCTCTTTGACCATAGACCTTGCTTGCAACAAACGTATTCACCTAAAAAAGAGAGAGAAACTTTTCATTAACAATCCTTCTCCTGACATACGCAAACAACATTTCATTAACAATTCCGCTTGCGATGAACGAGTTCATATAAAGAAAGAAACATTTTGTTAACAATCCTTCTCCAGACAAATGAAAACAACATTTCATTAACAATCTGGTTTTCGAGAAATGAGTCCTTATAAAGAAAGAAACATTTCATTGACAATATTCCTCCATGCACATGATCGCACTCAGCTTTCATTAACAATCCTACTCGTGTGAAACGAGAACCTACAATACCAAAAAAAGGGAAGCATTTGATAGGAATTCGTGTTTATGTTAGTTTGATGTATGCTTGACACATGAACCACTCAACCTCTACAAATTTGTTGCTCTCTCTCTCTCTTCTCTCTCTCTCTCTCTCTCTCTCTCACCCACCCATCATCGACGTCGTGCAAGAAACCTTCCACACTTCCATAGAGCAATGCCACCTGCCTCCCCGGCAAACAAAGCAATGTCGCAACTCGTGTCGAGCCTCCCGAACGTCAAGGGGTGCTCCTATTGTTAGGACGTGGTATGATCCGAGTCAGAGTTGGTCCATGAGAAGCGATATTAAATTAGGCCCATATGCCTTAAAAGAGAATTTTCATGTAAGGCATGAACCAATTTCAATTATCTACACCACATGATCCCACCTCCTAAGCGATGTGAGACTAAATTGATGTTGGAAATCGAACACGCCCTCATGCGCTCTGATACCGAGTCTGAGATGTTGCCTCAGCAAAAACTTAGGTCAACCCACCTGAAATAACCAACCCCAGTCTAACGGACACCAAGCACAGATAAAGACAAGTATATGGTGGTGACTACGTCACCTGGACAAATCCAAATCTATATAACTTAGGTGAAATTACAAGATTGACAAAGAAACAACGCTGAACCTTTTGTCCTAATAGGTTAAACCTCCTCACCACACTCAAGAAGAAAAGAAAAAAATATTACAAATTAAAATCGTTCATCAACCCGTAGTAATCTTCCTAACCGAAGTTGACGACTCCTCGATTAGATCTCTTTTTCTTTCTGTCTTGTATGACGAAGTCCTAAGAGCAAAGTGCAGACTTTTCTTAGATCTCCTGTGGACGAGCACCTCGAATCTCAACTTTGTGCTATACATTGTGCCTCTACCCTCACCCCATATATATATATATATATATATATATATATATATATATATATATATATATATGAGAAAATCATATTCTAGGTCATAATAGGATTTCCTAAATAGAAATAAAATTGGAATCCAATTATACCTAAAATATTCCATCAATATCTTATTTTAGATCGTAATAGGATTTCCTAAATATGCCCCCCAAAATAAGAATCTATTATACCTAAAATAATACAACATCAGTTATGGACATCCAAATTCAGACCGGACTCAAACAATCTCCTCCTCCAGTCTGATGAGAAGGTGTTGACCCTATGGCTCCTCAACTGGACTACATGTATGTCGCTACACGACAGAGTTTTTACCCTCCCATGCTACTGATCTTCGATTTTCTGAGCTGCTTTGCATCATCCTTCGTCTTCAGCTTCTCGACTGCCACGTCGGCTCTAGCTGCCATGCATATATAGCACCTCCTGCACCATTAGGATCATGCCGATATCAATAACACGACCATGACAGAAATCCTTGATGATCAGCCTCACTGCAAGTCTCGGCTACATGTCCCCGACTTCCATTTTCCTACCGAAATGTGCTACCAATCTGTCGAGCTTCTTCACCCTTGGCTGGGCCCAACCAAGCGGATGGTACGATCCTCCTAAGATTCAAACTCCTGAATATGTCCACCTTTGTATCCGACCCTAAAGCTCTTCTCTACACATGCCTCCTCAAGCAGAACATCATGCACTGTGCACGTCGTCGATGACCCATAGCTCCACATGAACTATGTGAATAGAAATGCACCTGTCTCAGATTGAGTTTGCTGTAAACCTTGATCTTCTCCTTGGTTTTAACTGCTGAAATCAATGTCGCTCCGTGAAGCTTTCGTAAACCACCAGTCGCAGAAATTGGATCCATAGAGCAACCCCCACATGAATATCTACCAACTATCATAGGATCGACACACTAACTCTCAATCTTTTACTCACCTCCATTCGTCGCTTTGGCTCGACGAACCGAATCCTCCGTAACCCTCAAAACATCTCGAAGACCCTCCTCGACAAGTTTTTGATAATCCAACTCCTGTCGAACACCCTCGAGCCTACTATCCGATATTTGTGGCCTACCTGTACAACTCAGCGGCTTCAGCCTGCACATGCCACAACATAAATCTCCTCGAGCCAGCTGTTGGGAACCCTTCGCAAGCATCTAATCTTTGTTCCTAAACAAACTATGATAACCATCATCTGCCAGCCTCTCTACCGTAACCAAGTTGTAGCGCAAAGTCGGTATATGTTGTACACCCTTGAGGACAAACTTCTCACCAAACTCCATCGTCAAGTGCACATCATCGATGCCTACAACTGCAGCAGTCCCCTTGTCGCCTTTCTTCACACGTTCAAACTTGCCGCCACGGTATGATATGAAGATCCTCCTCTGCGGAGTGGCATGATACGACGTCCTCCGTGTCCATGACCCAGTCGCCATCATGACACATGCCATAAGGTTCTTTTGCATCAGTAGCTGCGATGATGATATCTTCAATTGCTGTGAGATCCTCCTGATGGTCCTTGTCTTTGGCCTTCTCAGCTTTGAGTTTTATGCGGTTCCTTTGATATGATCCTTTTCGTCACTGTGATAGCAGCCCTTGCAGTCCACAATCGCAAGATCCCGAGAACTCCTTCGTATTCTCACCTGTGACTTGAGTCTTTCCTTCCCGTGGGAAGCCACCATAGCGGACTCCTGCATTGATTCAACTTTCTTGTGACGGATCTCCTCATTCAACAAGCTACTTTTGACTGCCTCCATTATGACAACTCCATCCGGTATGGAGTTACTCACCGACACCAATAACGTCTCTCAACTTTCAGGTAGAGAACTCAATAGCAGTAGGGGCTGAAGCTTATTATCAATCACCATCTTCATCGTAGACAGCTGATTGATGATACTTTAAACTTCACTTAGATGTTGTGCCACTGAGGGACCCTCTGTGTAATTCGACATGACGAGTTGGCGAATAAGAAATGCCTTATTGCCAGTTGTCTTTCTTTCGTGCAACGAATGCAGCTTCCCCATAATGTTTTGTCGAACTCTCCATAGACACGTAGTGAAACACCGAGTCGTCCAGCCATTGGCAGATGAATCCAACGGCCTTCCGATTCAATCGTTCCCAGTCTTCAGCAGCTTTGTCCGGTGACTTCGCGTTGTCGCCCTCCAACGGACCATGGAAGTCCTTATATCAGAATAGATTCTCCATCCTTGGCTTGCAAATTGCCCAGTTTTCTTCTGTGAGGGTGATCATACGAGTGTTCATATGCTCCGTTGACATGGTTGTCAGAACCCTAAAAGTTTTTCAGACCAGAACGAATGAATCTCGATGTGGTATTTGTTAGGACATGGTGTGATCCAAACCAGAGTTAGTCCATGAGGTGCGATATTGAATTTGATAAGAATTTCCATGTAAGGCCTCAACCAATTCCAATTATCTACACCACATGATCTCACCTCCTAACCGATGTGGTACTAAATTACCAACACCATTTTCATCCCCCATTTGAGTGCTCAACTGGAAACTAGATACAACCCAACACCTACCTGTAACTCTGCTTCCATAGCAGCTTCTTTCAACCAAAAACTGTCATGGTTGGCTCCATGATGGTCTAGAAACTATTCGAGGCCAGATCTATTGACATCATCATGTCCACCTTCCCCAAGTCTGGAACAACATTGCTAAAGGCTCTACTTTATGCGACCGTCAACCGCACCTCTTATCCCTCCTCTACCCATAACTTGGCCACACTCAACCCCCACCAGTGTGTTCATTTCCTTGAAGGCGAGTTGTATAATGGAGATAGTGCAAGAGTCCCAGATATGGACTCGATATCCTCCCCGAGGCTTCTGGCCACACATATCACGTTCCAATTCCTACCCAACTGCACTGTCGACTCCGTATGTCGAGTCGTCTACCTTTGTCGCAATCCCAAGGATAACATCTTGTCCTATTGGCACTTTATCAGCAAACTCAGCAAGAAGAATGGTCGAGATCCTCTGCCTCTCGACATCGGTTTCAATCGGTTCTGCCAAGGGCGTTCCCACTCTGGACCTTTTAGGAATCACATGTTAGGCTATTGGAAGGCAAGCCTCCAAGTAGGGGCTACAATGTAAGATCCGAGGAGCTAATGAAAGATCCTGCACGGAGCTGAAGAGGCTTGCGGAGTTCGTAGGGTGTCCCTACATGCAGGAGGAGCAGACGAGCGGGATGGTGGAGGTCATCGTAGGGACGTGTGGGTTCGAGAAGCTGAGCAACTTGGAGGTGAACAAGGTCGGAAAACTAACTTGGTTGCATACAACGGTCGACAAAAACAGCTTTTTAAGGCAAGGTGTAGTTGGAGACCGGATGAACCAGCTCATCCCCGATATGGTTTATCGTATCGGCAAGATTATCGAGAGCAAGTTTGAAGGTTCAGGTCTAGCACCTTCACATAGGGGATCGGCCAACCTACTAGTGGGCCTAGCAGGACTATCCAGCTTGTTGTTTCGGTCCCGTTTCTGCTGCATTTTCTGTTTTTTGACATTTTATCGACCAAGATATGTCCTAATTTGGGCATGTTTGAGTTTGATTTATTGCAATGTAATTTAATCGTAATAGAATAAAGTTTGTAATGTAATTGGGTTTATAATATAATAGAGGCTTAATTTCAAATTGATATATTCAACTATTTCAAATTTTCACTTTGATACATTAGACTCTCTTATTTTGTACGACTTGATACCCTGAAAAAAAAAATGGACAAAAATATCATTGTCAATCCCTTCTCTCTCTCTCTCTCTCTCTCTCTCTCTCTCTCTCTCCATCCGGCTGTGTTGCCATCTCTCCCAACTGTCCCACCCACACTCTTTCCTTACCCACACCCCCAACCCCCCTCTCGGCTCCTTCACTTACGCCCCCTTCCCTACCCCACCCGACCGCACCCTACCCGACCCCACACCACCCCACTCCACCCCATGCTGCCTCCCCCAACCCCAACCACGCTGCCTCCCCCGACTTTCTGCTTCTCCTTCTATCATTGTTGTCGTTGCTGCTACGCACGAAGAACGATGGGAGGGGTGTTGGATTGTATCTCGTTTCCGGTTGAGCGCTCAAAAGGGGTGACAATAGAGTTTGTAACTTAGTCCAACATCGGGTAGGCGATACGATCATGAGGTGTAGATAATTGAAATTGGTTCAGACCTTACATGAGAATTCTCTTTTTAGGCATATGGACCCAATTCAATATTGTACCTCATGAGTCTACTCCGGTTCGGGTCACATCGCATTTCCAACAAGTGGTATTAGAGTCCATGGTTACGGGCACTCTTCTCAAGATAGAGTTAGGAGCATATATACGCATATACGGGCTCTCTTCTCAATGTGGAGTTAGGTGCTTGTCATACAATTGTGGTGTGGATGGACGTGTCATTTTGGTTCTGTGATCGAACAGATTGAGGTGATAATATATTGGATCTCCTAGGTTCTCGGTTGGCTGGAACGAATTAAAATGTATCAAGGAGTGCTAAGATTATTCGGCTGGCGGGAACGAACAAAAGGTAGTAGAGTGCTAAGGTTGTTCGGTGGGTGGGAATGGACAAATGTAGCAAGTGTGCTAAGGTTATTCGGCCAGCAAAAATATGCTAAGGTGGAGATTGTTGGATTGTATCTCGTTTCCGATTGAGCACTCAAAAGGGGGTGACAATGGAGTTGGTAATTTAGTCCCACATCGGGTAGGTGATGGGATCATTAGGTGTAGATAATTAGAATTGATTCAGGCCTTACATGATAATTCTCTTTTAGGGCATACGGGCCCAATTCAATGTCGCACCTCATGGGCCAACTCCGATTCGGGTCACACCACGTTCCCAACAGGGTGGAGGGGATGTTTGGTGGGAAAGGGATTGTTTCGTCTTTTTGTTTTGTTTTAGATATTAAGTTGCAAATATTCAATAGTCGATGGTATCAAATTGTAAAAAAAAAAAAGTTTAAGTTATCAAGTTAAAAAAGTAAAATAGTTAAGTTATCAAGTTGAAAAACTGCTATTTGGCCCACGGGCGGGCCAGCCCGCCCGCCACGTGGCCCTTCCCCATTGGCCGGTCAACAGCGTGGGTCCCATGCTAACAGGGGGGCCAATGGGGGAGTGCCCGCCCGCTTGCGGGCAAGAAAGCATTTCCGTAAAATTAAACCTATTGTAAAATAACAATTATATTATCATGTTTATTTGGAACAAATGTGTAAACAAATCATATAATACATTCAAATGTTTGGTTTAATATGAAATGTAACGGAATAATACTTGTTATTCGTATCATTGTCCCAAATATATCCTTGATATTTATACTTTCTGTTTTGGCCATCATTAACCTTGATTATAGATTACGGCCGTGAAGTGTCACACAATGAGGTCGTTCCATCCTATAACCAATCTCCCACAGGATATGGAGAGTGTGCCATCTTATCTGCGGATACCCCTAACTCAAAATGGCGTTTCAACTGATCGGTCCAGCGGTGCAATGCAATCCGAATCTCACTTTTACTATTACAGAGTACAGCATTTCATTAACAATTCCGCTTGCGAGAAACGTGTTCATATAAATAAAGAAACATGATGTCACCAATCCTTCTCTAGGCAAATGAAATCAACATTTCATTAACAATCCGACTTGCGAGAAACGTGTCCGTATAAAGAAAGAAACATTTCACTGAAAATCTCCCCCTACAACTGATAGCACGCATCTTTCATTAACAATTCTATAGCTTATCAATTTGCTCTCGGCACTCAGAAATATAGGGTGAGCTTTCGGTTTATTCGGGCTCATCTTACGACAATGGTGAATCATATGGGTGAGCATTCGGTTTATTCACTTTCGACCATACTGAAATAGTTAAAAGTGAATAAATCAAGATTCTAAAAATAGAAAACCGAAACCGAGACAAAACCGAAACCAAACTGAACCAAATAATCAATTCGGTTTATTCGGTTGGAATATTTCTATTGTTTAATGGATCGGGTCCAAAGTTGGAATCGTTATTAAATTTTGCTAAAAAAATTTTACACATATTTGTCGTATTCAAAATTGCACCCAAAGTTGGAATAATTGTTAAATTATCAAAGTTGGACTTCAAAACATATACATAAGATTGTTGTTTTCAAAATATACATATTTTTAATCACAAAATATGCATAAAATTTAGAGTATTTACTTAATTGCATAAGTCATATTCAGTTTTTGGTTTTGGACCGAAACCGAATAAGGAATTTTAATATTTTTAAAATCCGAAACCGAAACGAATTTTTTTCAAACCGAATCTAATCACTTATTCGGTTTGGTTTTTGGTCCAAAACCGAATAATGCTTACCCCTACGTAGAAGTAAAAATTCTGACTTTGTGTTTGGTTACTTTCATCTGAAAATTTGTTTTAAAAAACAAAAGTTAAAGATTTTATTTGGTAATTTTTTTTTAAGAAAGTATTGTCTAGTCCCAATTTTGCCTACCATTTCTGTGTCCATCCCGACACATTTCGTGTCCTGCCTCTAGGTCCGATCTCAGGACGTGTCCACACTATGATCATTGAGTCCTAAACCTACACCCCACTCTGCCGGAGCTTTGAGCTCGGCCACGAAGTCGAGCATCCCAGAAGTAACCCTTTCTCCTCGAGAACTCCGACGATTCCCCTATCTTTCTAGTCTCTGAAGCTCACATTCGAGTCCTCTTCTCTCCGACCTTCCCTTCTTCCTCCAGTCAAAGGCAACAATGGAGACCCCTGGCCAGCGCACTCGCCCGCTCCCAGGAACTCTTCTAGCCTCCATCGATGTCAACGTCCTCGACTACAGTGAATGGAGGCCAAGTCCAGTGAACAGAGGCCAAGTCGTGTCTCTGCCCTTAGCGTCCCTGTCCGCACCGCCCAGGTGCTTCTAGTCGTCGAGGCTGGTGCAAAGCTGGAGGAGGCCGGCCTCCCACTTATAGCCGTCGATGGCGTCAAGGAGGACTGCGTCGGAGCTCTTGGCGGCAGCTAGGTTTCTGCATGCATGGAAGATGTGGCGGTGGTGGTGGCGCCAACGACGGAGGGGTAGGGTAGGCGGAGCTGGAGTAGGAGCTACAGCTCCTCCTTGCTTGCTGACAGCTCATCGTGGATCCACTGTCCGAAGGCCGTCGGAGAAGAGGAGCTTGGGAATTTTTTCTCTTAGGGGACGTTTGGTACGCGGTATTTTTTTTTATTCCCGGAAAAATTTAAGATGGTAATCTATTACCACGTTTTTTGGCTTATAAAAAATTTATTTCCGAGAATTATAAATACCCGGGTAAATAGTTTACCCACAAAATATGGGAATTCTATCCCTTGAGAATAGGTGGGTTTTTTTTTTTTTTTTTTTGCCCGGAAAAAATAATTGTCTAAATTTTTTCTTCTTTTTTGATCAATTTTGATTAGTTTTGAACATTTTTTCTTTTTTTGTCGTTTTTACCAAATTTTTGTCGTTTTAAGCAATTTTTTGTCGTTTTTACCCATTTTTGTCTTTTTGTCACTTTTTGATTATTTTTTGTCTTTTTATCCTTTTTTTGTCATTTTTTGTCGTTTTTACCAATTTTTTGTCGTTTTAAGCAATTTTTTGTCGTTTTTGTCACTTTTTGATTATTTTTTGTCGTTTTTACCCAATTTTTGTCCTTTTTTCGTTTTTTGTCAATTTTTGTCGTTTTGAGCAATTTTTTGTCATTTTTTAGCTTTTTTTTGTTGTTTTTACCGATTTTTAGTCATTTTTTGTCGTTTTTGTCGCTTTTTTGGTCATTTTTACAGATTTTGTAGCTCCCCTTCCTAGAAATTTTGAAATATTTTATTATTATTATTTATTTGATTTAAATGGTGACTTTAGATTTTGTAAATAATTATTTAATTATTATTGGTTATGTTTACTTTATTGTCAAATAAATATTATTGTAACTGTGTTCGTATTGATGTAGGTAGGCCCTACACTAGGAAATAAATAGCAGTGAGGTTAATTGGATTTTAGGAGGATGGTTATATAAACGTATAAGAGAATGTATAAATGTGCATGTATGTATATATATATATATATATATATATATATATATATATATATATATATATATGGCTTAATTGCTAATTGCTACCCTCAACTATCACACTTTTTCAAGTTGATACCCTAAACTTTTTTTCGTAACAGATTGATACCTCAACTATTTTTTTTTTTCAACTTAATACCTAACATTTTAAAAAACCCCAAAATGCCCTTATCCTTTCCCTCCCTCCATCCCCTCCCCCACTCCGGCCCCCCCACCCCCCCCCCTGCTAGCTCCGGCCGAGGAGGGCGGCGCGGGTGGCGAGGACGAAGCCGACGCGGGGGTTCCTGGAGGCCGCGGGGCCGCCGGAGCCGTTGAAGCGGACGACGGCGAGGGAGAACGCGGCGGCGGCGTTGGAGCCCAGCGCCGCTCGCGCCATCAGAGCCGTGCCGGAGCTAGCAGAGGGGGGGGTGCAGGCGAGGGCGGCGGAGGGGGATGGTGCAGGCGAGGCGGGGCGGGGGGGAGGGGAGGGGGGTGCGGAGGGGAGAGGGGGGGTGGCCTGGAGTAGAGGGGGGGTGAGTGGTAGTTTAAAATTTGGGTAAGGGCATTATTGTCCAAAAAATTATCTGGGTATCAAGTTGTTACAAAAAAAAGTTTAGGGTATCAACTTGAAAAAGCGTAATAGTTGAGGGTATCAAGTAGCAATTAAGCCTATATATATATATATATATATATATATATATATATATATATATATATATATATATATATATTGTAGGACCAATTGTAGGAACGAGTTGTAAAGCACAATACTCTAGAGGGGGGTGAATAGAGTAGGCAACGAAAATTAACTATTTTAAAAAATGTTAGTAACAAGATCACAGATAATATATCACAGATATGTAAATGAAAAGTAGAGAGTAGAGAGCAAACGCAAACACAATGATGTATACTGGTTTCCCTCTTGTGAGGACTAGTCCAGTCGGAAGAACTCTAGCTTCCAGTTGAATCCACTATGGAAAATCATCACAAGTTTTCATCCGAAGTCTTGCAACTTCTACAACGCGAGCTTTGATCCGAAGTACTCGACCAACTTCAATTGTGAAGTGTGTAACTTCAATCAAGCCTCCGATTACAACCACTCTAAAACTTCTAGACCATACCGTACTGGCAAATCGACTAGAGGATTGTAACTGGCTTGGGATTTGAAAATGAATAGCTCAGAATACTTTGGAAGAAGTAGTAGGCTTATAGAGAAGAGATATGAAAGTGAATGAGTGTATTGAAATGATCGAAATCCTTCTCTATTTATAGTTTTTCCAAAGGCAGAATTCTGACAGAATTCGGGCAGAATTCGGGCAGAACTCTATGAGAAAATCTCGGTGGGATCCGTAACTGCAGGAAAACCAAGTTCAAAAAGCAACGTTCACTAACTGAACTCTGGCCGAATTCGGGCCGAACTCTGGCCGAATTCTCCTGGAGTTCTGTTGGAGTTCTGTCAGGGTTTTTGCAAATTGGTTTTGGACTTTTTGAAAAGTCAGGCAGTTAGAAAGTAGTTTGGGCTTTTGTAAGTGGGCTTGTTTTCAAAATGAAAGGGTATTTTGAAAATGTTTCTTGGGTAGCCTATTTGCCAGTACGATGCAGTTTACATCGTATTCGTAGACTCAATAAATATGGAAAAATACATTGATAAAATAGGAAAACCAAGAGCCCTTTGATGACGCCTTTCTTCAAATATTTGAGCAGACTTGAAGACGCCTTTTTCACTAGACGGCGGAACCCCCGATGCGAGGCCCCGGATAGGTCGTTAGGCGGTTCAGAGAAATCTTCTTGTGTAACGCCGTCTTTGGCCCATCATTAATTCTCCATTGCATATGTCCTGGTTTGACAAAGCTTGATCATGCTTACTGCATGTCTATAAGAACATGTTAGACAAACAGAATAATATGATACAAGCATAGCAATATGATATAGAATATTTGGGACAATGCTAACATTAGGACAATGCTAAGTTTAAGTAACAACATGAAAGTGATTACATGAATATTAGTGATGTCATTATGTTAAACTTAATTGATTAGCCATAGTCAAAAACATGATATAATCATTGGGCTAACATATATATATATATATATATATATATATATATATATATATATATATATATATATATATATATATATATATATATATATATATATATTTTTATATATATATATATATATATATATATATATATATATATATATATATATAATATGTGAGTATGAGTATATGTATATATATATATAAATATATATGGTGTGTATGCGTGTAGGTGTATACATATATAAATATCTATATATACAGGCGTATATGTGTGTATATATATAAATATATATATAGGGTAGTTGTATATGTATATATAAATATCTAAATATATAAGTGTATACGTGTATATATACATATATAGTTATAATACAAGAAGAAATAGCAAAAGAAAAAGAAAAAGAATTAATAAAAAGAAAAAGGAAAAAAAAGCCCTTAGCCCCAAGCCGGCCCAACCCAACCCCATATCAGCGGCCCGACCATTATTCCCCTTCAGCTCTGTTTCCGAACAGCGAGAGTTAAGTATATAGAGTCGGGAGAAGTAGCAGCACAGCCCGGGCCCCATCCTAAAACACCCAGGCCTGTTCCCCACAGCCTGTGCTAGACCGAACAGAACACCCAGTTGAGCCCGAGCATAACTTCGTATGTATATATATATATATATATATATATATATATATATATATATTAAAGGAGATCGAGCGAGAGAAGTTCAAAACCGAAACCCTAACTCCGTTGCGTCGACCCAGCCACCCCTGGTCTCCCGTACGTACCCTCGGCCGTCGGCGCCACCGCCGCGCACGGCCGACCGCCGGCCAACCGCGCGCACAGGCGCTGGACGAAGCAGCAGCGCCGCGACTCGGGAAGCCGAGTTCGCGGTGATTTTTCCGCTTCCGTGGTTCGTCGTTTCGCGAACCAGTTGCTCGGGTATGTCGACAACCTATACCACTATTTTTTCCTTCAAATAGATCCCATCATCATGCGCTAGTTTCCCCGGAGAATCGAACCAAAGTTCGGTAAAAACCTGTTTGAAAACAGGAATTAGAACAGTCCATGAGCCTATGTTCGGAGGTCGATCCCGATCGATCCAGTACCATAATAGGAAATCTAGTTGAACAAATTTTTAGACAACATGTTGGGCTTCCTAACCTATTTTGTATATTTAATTTTCATGTAGTATACGCAGAGAAAACAGATTTCAAAATCGAGATTTTATCATTAAAAACTGTTTTTGAAAATATTGAGAATCCCTCGATACGACGTGCGTTCCGCCATTTCGGGCGACGTGGTCGCGAACCGAAAGCATCGAAAGGTGCATAATGGCTTCGTGGACGTGTGGACTTTGACAGAATTCAAATTGGTCGCGTGTGCGCGACGAATTTGATGCATATCCGTCAAAATTTACCGTATCGGCCTCTGTACAAATTTCTCAATTACTTTGTGCACGCTCGTCAGATCGAGACGAAAATTACGTCATCAGGATCGTATCATTTTTCTGGTCCTGTATGCCAAGTTTGGTCCAATTCTGAGACAGTAGAATCGGACCGCCGTTTTGTGGGCCCCACGGTCCCACTCAACGGGCGATTTTGTACACGGTCCACCGAAATCCAACTTTGGACATACGGTTGGGTTCGTATCGGAAAACCGGACCTGTTGACATATAGTTTGACGACTTTAGAGACCGTTAACTCTGGCACACTTTTCGATGCAAAGCGGGTCCAACTACGGACATCGTTTTGTCCAAAATTACCATTTTGCCTCTATGTCCAGAATTAGACTTAAGCACAGGCAATTCTAGCTAATTTGACTATTCTGAGAACGCTGGTAATATTTATTTCAGCATCTGGAGACTTTTTGCATGTGTTGACTGATTGTGGCTCATTGAGTGGTATAGTATTATTGGTTTCACCAGCTAAGGACCTCAGGCAAGTGCACTTTCTGATTGCTTTCGATTCATAGTAGTCTTTTCATTTCATATTTATATATATATATATATATCTTGCTGCTTGTTGACACGCTCGTCACACGGAGTAGTCGGGAGGGAAAATATCTTAGTAGACATGTGGACTACCCAGAACTATCCCCATGATGTCTATTCGTAAACAATAGCACCTGTACACGACACGTGCAGGTGCCGAATTTACCCACTAGCCGTTCACATGTCGAAACAGATATTTCACGCCACATAGGTAGTTGTCTTTTATTTTTTTCTCTTTTCTTCTCCACCGTGCCATGTCATCAGTTACCTTCTAGTTTTTATCTCTCATATGTTATTTTTATGTCTTGTTAATTCTATTGTGTTTTGGCATTGCCGTCGGTTTGTGTACTTGTTCCATTCCTGACTGGAGATCAACATTTTTCAGGTTTAGCCACGATCACTCTTTGCTTTAGGAAGGCTTGGGTATGCTGAGGTCAACCTAGAAATAGATAGCAGATGTATCAATTTCATTTATTGTAAAATCTTATATTTTCTTTAATTATAAATATTGTAATGAATTTAGAAATGTGAATGAGCAGCAAATGTAATATTTTGTGATTTTGAACATCTTGGCCGTGACAGCGTTCTACCGCCGACTCTGCGGCGTAGGCTGGCTTGGACACATCTCGTATCCGAAAAAGCGGGTGTGGGTCGTGACAAGTTTTTGTGGTAGCCCACGCAGGTCAGTTTTCGCAAAAGATTGCGAACTCGTGATGGTAATTAAGTTAGTCGTACCATAGCGAGCCTGCGCCCAGGAAATGCTCATTCATAATTAGGGTTAAAATAAATTTAGGAGAATAACTAGGACTAGGAGTCCCTTGTTCAAATTGACCGTTGGGTAGTTAAGGTTATTAGATAGGCCATGCAATTTAGATAGCTTGCTAGATCCCTATAGGTACACTATACTTTTGATATGACAAGGTGATCCAACGTGGATATACTATTCACTTGGTATGTTAGACTTTCCTAGAATTAAGGTGTTAATTTTGATAAATTGTTTAATTTTTTTTGTTGTATTAGATATAAATCTTATATCATAAGTTAGAATTGTCTATTTTAAATTCTCTTTTGCTGTAAGGAGTTAGTTTATAATTTCTGATTCTGTTATTCCTGTATGAATCTCGAGGTAGATTGATTTAAAGTTTTTCCCTCAACCATTTGGTATATATATGAGATAAATGTTAGGATGTTCTTATTTTTCTTGTCGTCAGTTATTTCCCCCGGTCAACCTTTTACTTTAAGGATTGAGACTTACAGACAGGTGTTTACGCTTTCTATCATAGTCAACTAAGTTGAATTCCTAGCAGCTCTTTGACGTTCTTAGGAATATAGTTGGAGCATTTTACCGACTGCGATGACTAGACAGCAGCGCACTGTCGCCAATTATGTGAGAACGGAGAGTGTGGGTTTACTGCAGCCAGCAGCGCACTGGCAAGGCACAACCTATAGAACTAAAATCATTTCGATGAATTGTAGTTTATGGAACATTGCTAAAACTACGTCTTCGTTGACCCCTTTAGATCATGTGTCAATATAAGGTAGAGTATCTGAGAGCATATCATATCCGAATCACGGAACCAAGGGTTTACCACCGCCAGAGTATACGGACGAGGCATAAATCTCGGTAAAGTGACTTCAGACGTGATTACATGGCTAGGATACTATAGAGAATAGGAAAATGCCCTGTATGTCCTTTAAGACCCAATGCCAATACTAGTGGACGCTCTGTAAGTGGTAGCATGCCTCACAACTTAGCATTATGTGGTCTTTGTGATCTATTAATGAGGTAATTGACTGACACTAATAGGTTTACCAAGAATATAGAATTCAGAAGTCCATAACCCATTAGTCGACCCAGGCCTTAAGGATAAGAAGATAGTATAATGACTGTATAGGCAAGAACACCAGGTAAGGATTTGATTCTCTCAAAACTCGAACTACTTACTCCTCCTTCCAAAAATCCTGCATGCTTGTATTTTGACTATCTTGACCAACGCTGCTATTACAACCTAGTTTTGCAAGCTTACTCTTTTATCGAGCTTGATTCAAGACATATGTTTATTGGGGACGTCCGCTAACATATTGTCTAATCAGAATCATTGTATTACAGTCTGATCAACCATGATGCATTTGGTTCGCTCTTCATCTAATTATCCTACGTGGATTGAGATGTAGATGTCTCTAGGATCTCATCCGCGACTGCTTGACAATTCCTCTTGAATATACATTCGCCTTTGAATCACGTAATTGTATTCAGTGACATCTTTCCTGAACCCTTCATTGTTTTTGTCTTTCATTGATTGAAAGGACGAAAGCTCATGATTGATAGGCAGATACAGAGTATTTCCCATGGCTATGATAGTTGTATACGCAAGTGTAGCTATATCGGCCAGCCCTGTGACGGGAACCTTGCCTTGAGTTACTCGTTCTCCTCTCGACCTTTAAGCTACTATGGGGATCTTCTAGCCATCTGAATTTGAGGAATGATCCTTGACATGACTTATATCTATCGTATCTCGTTATATTGTGCCTTATTCTTTATTGACAAGAGTCGAGGTACAATATTCGGACTTCGGAATTCTTCTAACCTCATTATTCCTAAAACCATGTCCTAGCTTCTAAGGTGGGTAGACTGTAAGCTTTCAAAAAATTTGGGATATACAAGGATTTCCGATTGATTAGCATAAATTCTATTAGGATGATGATTAGTGCCCTTGGACTCCCATTTTTTATTTAGATCATTTTGTGTCCCTGGCCATGTCATTAATATTCGGAGCACGAGGCCAGTTGTTACCTTTCAACAGATTTTACATGCAAGATCTAGACGAGTCCACCTTCATCTAGGTATATCATGTCCCACTCAAACATGTCCCCTTTGTACTCTATTTTTGTGGTACGACTTTTAGGTCAAAAGGACTAACTATAACCCTTACCATAATACCGGTATACTTCTCGACTTCCACTAGAGCCTCAACCTTGACTCAATTCCTTCGACCCAATATGTGGTGGTGATCTACTCGAAGCCCACTACGCACACGCCACTAGTGTGCCACTTGATAGAGGCCTCTTGTGCTACTTAAACACAAGAGTCACCGAAGGCACATTTTGGACTTTAAGAACTTAGCTAACCAACCTGACTGGCAACTAGCTCAACCACTTGAGTTATAGCCTATTCTAGGTTACCCTAACCTAGTAGACATAGTTTTATCTTGGGATCTCGTTCAGTCCATTGAGATCCAAGGTTCATCCAACCAACGATTGATGCCGGATAGGGAACTCATTAAAACCCATCCAGACATACCACCATATTTGGACTATAGAACTGAACTATTTGAAATCGGCCCCTGTATCTATTATGTAGTCTCCACCCCTTAGAATGTGAATCCATTCGTAACCTTTATCCCATCTACCTGGAAGTCGCGATACGATCTTTTATTGCATTCATATTCTTTGCTCGTGTGTTTAAATAACCACGGAAAAGATCACAATCTTGATTTCTCAAATTCCGTTCTATTTTGGAACCTTGTTTAGGACTTCAAGAACAGAATTTTTGTATTGCATGGATTGTAAGCCCCTCTAAGAAACAAGTGTTCTTCGATTTAATAAGTGACTAGACTAGAATAATCCAATCTAGCAAATAAGTCAATGGTTCGTAAACACTCTTTTTAGCTGTATCGTTGGATACTCTACCGCTCTTGAATCTTCATATTTGCCCACGATTATTTTTTCTTATCCTCCTGTCATTCCTATTTTAGAGCGACAAATGGTCATGCTATTAGAATTTATCAATATATCCTAGCTACTGGTGTAAGTTTGTTGCTTACTAAATTTTGGGTTGTTTGATAGATAGGGAAGATTATATATGCCATATGCAGTAAATATCTATTGGTAGAAATTTTAGCAGTTAGTTGGAAGATTATAAAGTTTTAGCGACAGAAGATTTGATGGAGTAGTGTGACCAAAGGTGGGTAGAAGTCCTCCAGTATTCGGAATTACAAAATGGCTAGGAGGCGGTATAAATATTTCTGAGAAATTAAATTTGAGAAGATTATGGTAATAGTGGACTTATTCTTTTATTTTTTTTGAATTTTAGGCATGTTTATGAGTTAGAATTTCAAGGACAAAATTATTTTTAAGGTGGGTAGATTTGTAGCTCCCCTTCCCGAAAATTTTGAAATATTTTATTATTATTATGTATTTGATTTAAATGGTGACTTTAGATTTTGTAAATAATTATTTAATTATTATTGGTTATGTTTACTTTATTGTCAAATAAATATTATTGTAATTGTGTTCATATTGATGTAGGTAGGCCCTACACTAGGAAATAAATAGCAGTGAGGTTAATTGGATTTAGGAGGATGGTTATATAAACGTATAAGAGAATGTATAAATGTGCATGTATATATATATATATATATACATATGGTGTGTATGCGTGTAGGTGTATATATATATATATATAAATATATATGTATACAGGCGTATATGTGTATATATATATATATATATATATATATATATATATATATATATATATATATATAAAATATATATATATATATAATATATATATATATATATATATATATATATATATATATATATATATATATATAGGGTAGTTGTATATGTATATATAAATATCTAAATATATAAGTGTATACGTAAAAAAAAAAAAAAAAAATATAAGTGTATACGTGTATATATACATATATAGTTATAATACAAGAAGAAATTGCAAAAGAAAAAGAAAAAGAAATAAAACAAAAGCCCTTAGCCCCAAGCCGGCCCAACCCAACCCCATATCAGCGGCCCGACCATTATTCCCCTTCAGCTCTGTTTTCAAACAGAGAGAGTTAAGTATATAGAGTCGGGAGAAGTAGCAGCACAGCCCGGGCCCCATCCTAAAACACCCAGGCCTGTTTCCCACAGCCCGTGCTAGACCGAACAGAACACCCAGTCGAGCCCGAGCATAACTTCGTATGTATATATATATTAAAGGAGATCGAGCGAGAGCAGTTCAAACCGAAACCCTAACTCCGCCGCGTCGACCCAGCCACCCCTGGGCTCCCGCGCATACCCTCGGCCGCCGGTGCCACCGTCGTGCGCGGCCGACCGCCGGCCAACCGCGCGCACAGGCGCTGGACGAAGCAGCAGTGCCGCGACTCGGGAAGCCGAGTTCGCGATGATTTTTCTGCTTCCGTGGTTCGTCGTTTCGCGAACCAGTTGCTCGGGTATGTCGACAACCTATACCACTATTTTTTCCTTCAAATAGATCCCATCATCATGCGCTAGTTTCCCCGGAGAATCGAACCAAAGTTCGGTAAAAATCTGTTCGAAAACAGGAATTAGAACAGTCCATGAGCCCCTGTTCGGAGGTCGATCCCGATCGATCCAGTACCATAATAGAAAATCTAGTTGGACAACTTTTTAGACAACATGTAGGGCTTCCTAACCTATTTTGTATATTTAATTTTCATGTAGTATACGCAGAGAAAATAGATTTCAAAATCGAGATTTTATCATTAAAAACTGTTTTTGAAAATAATGAGAATCCCTCGATACGACGTGCGTCCCGCCATTTCGGGCGACGTGGTCGCGAACCGAAAGCATTGAAAGGTGCGTAATGGCTTCGTGGACGTGTGGGCTTTGACGGAATTCAAATTAGTCGCGTGTGCGCGACGAATTTGATGCATATCCGTCAAAATTCACCGTATCGACCTCTGTGCAAATTTCCCAATTACTTTGTGCAAGCTCGTCAGATCGAGACGAAACTTGCGCCATCAGGACCGTATCATTTTTCTGGTCCTGTATGCCAAGTTTGGTCCAATTCTGAGACAGTAGAATCGGACCGCCGTTTTGTGGGCCCCACGGTCCCACTCAACGGACGATTTTGTGCACGGTCCACCAAAATCGAACTTTGGACATACGGTTGGGTTCGTATCGGAAAACCAGACCTATTGACATATAGTTTGATGACTTTAGAGATCGTTGACTCTGGCACGCTCTTCGGTGCAAAGCGGGTCCAACGACGAAAATCGTTTTTGTCCGAAATTACCGTTTTGCCCCTGTGTCCAGAATTGGACTTAAGGACAGGCGATTCTAGCTAATTTGACTATTCTGAGAACGTTGGTAATATTTATTTCAGTATCTGGAGACTTTTTGCATGTGTTGACTGATTGTGACTCATTGAGTGGTATAGTATTATTGGTTTCACCAGCTAAGGACCTCAGGCAAGTGCACTTTCTGATTGCTTTCAATTCATAGTAGTCTTTTCATTTCATGTTTATACATATATCTTGCTGCTTGTTGACACGCTCGTCACACGGAGTAGTCGGAAGGAAAAATGTCTTAGTAGACATGTGGACTACCCAGAACTATCCCCATGATGTCTATTCGTGAACAACAGCACCTGTACACGACACGTGCAGGTGCCAGATTTACCTCCTAGCCGTTCACATGTCGAAACAGATATTTCACGCCACATAGGTAGTTGTCTTTTATTTATTTCTCTTTTCTTCTCCATCGTGTCATGTCATCAGTTACCTTCTAGTTTTTATCTCTCATATGTTATTTTCATGGCTTGTTAATTCTATTGTGTTTTCGCATTGCCGTCGGTTTGTGTACTTGTTCCATTCCTGACTGGAAACCAACATTTTTCAAGTTTAGCCGCGATCACTCTTAGCATTGGGAAGGCTTGGGTATGTTGAGGTCAACCTAGAAATAGATAGCAGATGTATCAATTTTATTTATTGTAAAATCTTGTATTTTCTTTAATTATAAATGTTGTAATGAATTAGAAATGTGAATGAGCAGCAAATGTTATATTTTGTGATTTTGAACATCTTGGCCGTGACAACGTTCTACCGCCGACTCTGCGGCGCAGGCTGGCTTGGACACGTCTTGTATCCGAAAAAGCGAGTGTGGGTCATGACAGATTTTATGTCGTTTTTTATCATTTTTGTCGCTTTTTGGTTATTTTTTGTCGTTTTAATCGATTTTTTTTGTTCTTTTAACCGATTTTTGTCGTTTTTAACCGATTGTTTGTCATTTTTTTTGTCGTTTTAACCGATTTTTTTGTTATTTTTTGTCGTTTTTGTCGCATTTCGGTTTTTTTGCCGTTTTTTACCGATTTTATGTCGTTTTTGTCGTATTTTGGTTATTTTTGTCGTTTTTACTTTTTTTTTGTTATTTTGTCGTTTATACATTTTTTTGTCATTTTTTTTGGTAATTTTTATCGTTTTAACCGATTTTTTTGTCGTTTTTACCATTTTTTTTTCATTTTTGCCGATTTTTTATATTTGTTCATTTTTTTCGTTATTATTATTTTTTATTTTTTTCTCGGGAATATTTATATTGTCACCAAACATGGGCATGTAATTTTTCAAGGAATTTAATTCCTTGGAATTTGATTTCCGGGAATATAGAATTTCCGGCTATGTAGTATTCCGCATACCAAACGTCCCCTTAGAGAGAAAATGATTAGAGAGAGAGACACATAGGGGTGCAACTCGGGCGGGTTGGGTCGGGCTAGAGGTCAACCCCCAATCCGATGAATCATAAGCCAAGTCCGACCCAAGCCCGGCCCGACCTCGGGTTCAACATATGAAGCCCAAGACCAAGTCCTGAGGATCGGGTTTGGCTCGGGTTGAACTCGGATTGTATCGGGTCCATCGGGTTTATCGGGCTCTAATATACTAACTGAAACAATTTTAAACAAAAGTAATATTAAACACATAATCAAATAGCAGTCAAGTCTTCATCATTACAAAATACAAACTGAAATAAGATTTAGGATAAGGAGTTGAAGAATTTGGTTAAGAAGTTTAGGATTTAAACTTTTTATTTAAGAAGTATATATATATATATATATATAAAATATATATATATATATATATATATATATATATATATATATATATATATATATATATAATATATGTCGGGTTTCGGGTTCTTCGGGTAACCCGGCATATGAACCCGAGCCCAACCCAATTTATGATCGGGTTCAAATATTTGAACCCAAATCCGAGTATCTTCAACCCTAATCCAACCCATTAACGGGTTTATCCGATCGGGCTCGGGTTTAGCCCGTCCAAGTTGCACCCCTAGAGACACACACGCGTAGGGACCAGGAATTTTTTTAGAACAATAAATCTATCCGGATAGAGAAGGATAACTTTGGTACATTTTAACACTATATTTTATATCATAATTTTTCATGTCCAGATTACCCTTCTACCAAATTCAAATTGGGATTGGTTTAAAATTTAAATTTACTTATGTGTTATCATTAATGTCATGATTAACGTCATTATTAATGTGTTAGAGTTCCAATCCAACTAATTTCTTTTTTAACCAGAGGAGTTCCCAACTTTTTTAGTTTTACTTCAACCATCACTTTTTCATCTGAACGTTTAGTTTCCTCTTTAGTATTCTCACAGCCATTACTTTGTTCTTGATTATTTTCTTATTTTTTAGATTTTTAGTTTTCAGATTTTTTTGGTTTATTTTCTAGAGTTTTATTTATTATTTTTTATTTATATTTTTTATTTTTTATTTTTTATTTTCTATTATTTATTTTCCAATTTTTTTATTTTTTATTTTTTATTTTTTATTTTTTATTTTTTATTTTTTATTTCTACTTTCTAGTTTTTAGTTTTTCGTTTTTAGTTTTTTGTTTTTAGTTTTTAGTTTTTTATTTCTAATTATTAATTTTTCGTTTTTAATTTCTAATTATTAATTTTTAGTTGTAATTTTTACATTTTACTTTTTAGTTTTAGTTTTTAATTTTAAATTTTAAACTTTAAATTGTAAATTTTAAAATTTAAATTTTAACTTTTAAATTTCTAATTTCTAATTTCTAATTTCTAATTTTTAATTTCTAGTTTCTAATTTCTAATGTCTATTTTCTATTTTCTAATTTCTAATTTATGTTTTCTATTTTCTATTTGAATTTTGAAATTTAAATTTTGAATTTTGAATTTTGAATTTATATTTGAATTTTGAATTTTGAATTTTGAAATTTGATTTTTGATTTTGATTTTGATTTTTTAATTTTTAATTTTTAATTTTTAATTTTTAATTGTTAATTGTTAATTTTTAGTTTTAAATTTCTAATTTCTAATTTTTTATTTCTAATTTCTAATTTTTAAACTTTAAATTTTAAATTTTAAATTTTAAATTTTAAATTTTAAATTATAATTTTTAATTTTTAAATATTAAATATTAATTAATTTTTAACTTTTATATTTTAAATTTTAATTTGTAAATTTTAATTTTTAGTTTTTAATTTTTTTTAATTTTTACTTTTTAATTTTTAATTTTTAATTTTTACTTTTTAATTATTTTACTTCAAAATTTTTAATTTTTAATTTTTAATTTTAGTTTTTAAATTTTTAATTTTTTATAAATTTTAGTTTTTAATATTTAATTTTAGTTTTTCAGTTTAAATATTTATTTTTAAATTTTTAATTTTTAGTTTTTAATTTTTAGTGAGTCCTTGTTTTTCGATCAAAATAAAAACAAATTTACTTAAGACTCGGATTTATAGACCATTCTGGTAGTTCGACTGTGGAATTTATTTGTTTCAGTATTTCCGGAATATGAGCGTGTGACTTGTTATAATTGATCCTATAGATAATACAGAGAAAGAACCTGTCGTCTCTCTCAAGATGAGTCTATCTCGTCAGATATTGATTCTAGTATCTGAAGCACGGAATATATAGAATAGATTAAGAAAAAAAGATAAGTATCTTAATTATTAATTTTTTACTTTTTACTTTTTTTAATTTTTAAATTTTAGTTTTTACCTTTTACCTTTTACTTTTAAATTTTAAATTTTAAATTTTAAATTTTAAATTTTAAATTTTTTAGTTTTTATCATTTAATTTTTAATTTTTAATATTTAATATTTAATTTTAGTTTTTAATTTCAAATTTTTAATTTTTAATTTTAATTTTAATTTTTAATTTTAATTTTTTAATTTTTAATTTTTAATTTCTAATTTCTAATTTCTAATTTCTAATTTCTAATTTTTAATTTCTAATTTATAATTTTGAATTTCTAATTTATGTTTTCTATTTTCTATTTTCTTTTGAATTTTGAATTTTGAATTTTGAATTTTTAACTTTTAATTTTTAATTTTTAATTTTTAATTTTTAGTTTTTAATATTAAATTTTGAATATTATTTTTTAATTTTAATTTTTAATTTTAAAATTTTAAGTTTTAACTTTATAATTTATAATTTAGAATTTAGAATTTAGAATTTATAATTTTTAGTTTTTAATATTTAGTTTTTAATTTTTAGTTTTTGACTTTTCATTTTAAATTTTAAATTTCAATTTTGAATTTTGAATTTTGAGTTTTCAGTTTTGAATTTTGAATTTTTACTTTTTACTTTTTAATTTTGAATTTTGAATTTTGATATTTTAGTTTTTAATTTTTAAATTTAAAATTTTAAATTTAAAATTTTAAATTTAAAATTTTAAATTTTAAATTTAAAATTTTGCTCTTTTAATTTTTAATTTTATTTTAATTTTTAATATTTAAATCTTAATTTTAATTTTTAATTTTATACTTTATATTTTTAATTTTTAATTTTTTACTTTTTAGCTTTTAATTTTAAATTTTAAATTTTAAACTTTAAATTTTTAAATTTTAGTTTTTAATTTTTAATTTTTAAATTTTAATTTTTAGTTTTAGTTTTTAATTTTTAATTTTTAATTTTCAGTTTTCAATTTTTAAATTTGAAATTTTAATTTTTAATTTTTAGTTTTTAGTTTTTAATTTTATTTTGTAGTTTCTAGTTTTTAATTTTTTAGTTTTTAGTTTTCACTTTATAGTTTTTTATTTTAATTTTTAATTTTAGTTTTTAATATTTAATTTTAGTTTTAAATTTTTAATATTTCATATTTAATTTTAATTTTAATTTTTTAATTTTTAGTTTTTAATTTTTAGTTTTAAATTTTAAATTTTAAATTTTAAATTTTAAATTTTAAATTTTAAATTTTAAATTTTAAATTTTAAATTTTAAATTTAAATTTTAAATTTTAAATTTTAAATTTTAAATTTTAAATTCTAATTTTTAAATTTTTAGTTTTTAATTTTTAATTTTTAGTTTTTAGTTTTTGATTTTTAATTTTTAATTTTTAATTTTCAATTTTTAATTTTTAATTTTTAATTTATTGTTTTTATATTTTAATTTTTAATTTGTAATTTGTAATTTTTAATTTTAGTTTTAATTTTTAATTTTTAATTTTTAATTTTTAATTTTTAATTTTTAATTTTTAATTTTTAATTTTAATTTTTAATTTTTAATTTTTAATTTTTAATTTTAATTTTTAATTTTTAATTTACTTTTTAGTTTTTAATTTTTAATTTTAAAATTTTTAATTTTAAATTTCTTGTTTTTAATTTTAATTTTTAATATTTAATTTTCAATTTTTAATTTTACTTTTTAATTTTTAATTTTTAATTTTTAATTTTTAATTTTAATTTTAGTTTTTAATTTTACTTTTTAGTTTTTAATTTTTAATTTTAACTTTTTAATTTTTAATTTTTACTTTTTAGTTTTTGAGTTTTAATTTTTACTTTTTAATTTTAAATTTTTAGTTTTTACTTTTTATTTTAAAATTTTAAATTTTAATTTTAAATTTTAACTTTTCAATGTTAAATGTTAAATTTTTAATTTTTAATTTTTACTTTTAAATTTTTACTTTTAAATTTTTAATTTTTTAGTTTTTAGTATTTAGTTTTAAAATTTAAAATTTTAATATGAATTTTAATTTTTAATTTTAAATTTTTACTTTTTAGTTTTTAATTTTAAATTTTAAATTTTATTTTTAGATTTTAATTTTTAATTTTTAATTTTTAATTTTTAATTTTTAATTTTAATTTTTAATTTTTTAATTTTTAATTTTTAATTTATAGTTTGTAATTTTTAGTTTTAAATTTTTAATAGCATCCCGTATATAATATAAGTCGTTTTCAGGGTGTGGTTTTTAAATTGTACAACATTATTATTTGTGTTTCCAAATCACTGTTCAAGTAGATAAGCCAATAGAACGTGTGAAACCCGCTTTCTGGTTTTTAGACTAATTATTGGATATTTATATCAATTAGGATTATTAGTTTAGTTTGGGGTTATTATTATTATTATTATTATTATTGGTATTATTATTGTTATTATTATTATTTAAGTCGGATCAGGAAAATATTATTTTTAAATTAATCATTGGATTTTTTATTGTGGCCCTGCCCAGATCCCGTGCCCGGGGTCCGACTCCGAGTTCGAACCCGGTTTCCCGAAACCCAACTCAGTTCCGAACCGTCCTTATTTTCCTTCTTTTAAAATCCTGATAATTATTATATATATAAAAAACAAATTTCTCCCCCACGAATTGGCCTGGTCCCCACGACCAGGCCAGCACCCCCCTACTCCACCTAACGAACAGCACTGCCCCATACATTTTTTCCACTCCTACAAACACTCCACCACCACACACTTCTTCTCCTCTTTCCTTATAAACCAACTCACCACCACCATTTTCCTCAGAACTCTCTCTCTTTCACCCCCCACTCTCCCCAAGCTCCCACCCGACCAGAGCCCCGACCAACCAGAGCTCCGGCGCCAGCTCCGTCGACCACCGCTCCCCTCTCGGCACGATCCCCGCCGGCCGCCTCCTGGCCGCGCCCAACTCCGGCCGACCTCCAGAGCCGTCCAACCCCGTGCCCTAGCCGATCCCGTCCAGCCGAGCCCGTGCGCCCTCCGGCGCCACCACCCGCGCAACCGCCGGCGCCCCTCCGGCGACTCCGCCCGCGCCCGACCCGCGCGGCCTCCCTCTCCGCGCCATCCGACTCTGGCCCCGTGGCCCCGCTGCCCCGAGCGCCGCCCCAGCGGCCTCCCGCCGGACCCCCGACCGGCCCCGCACCCCGTCCAGCGAACCACCGTGCCAGATCCCTCCGCCAGGCCGCTGTGCCCTAGGCCGAGCGTCCCACGGTGGCCGCCCCTGGCCGTCTCCGGCGTAGCCGCCCCGCCTCCTCTCCGGTTTCCCCAAGCTCAGACGTGCCCTAGTCGAGCTCCAAGCCCGTCCCGCTTCCCGGTGACCCGCGGATCCGAGTCCGGCGCTTGTCCCAGATCCGAGCCATGCCCCGCGGCAGTGACAGCGCTGTCCGCGCTTTCCTGGGTCGCCGCCCGCGCTTTACCCTTGCGAATTTTTACTGTCCCGAGCTATCCGAGACACACGAATTCAGCCCCTATTCTTTGCATCTGAGAGCTCTAGCCGAGCAACCCAAGGTATATCTCGTGTCCCCGTGTCCCTACCTTAGTGTCGATGATGATTCGGTCCCCGATCCCGTTACGGGATTCCGTTTAGACGATTTCGTTTTCGGATATTTCTGAAGTTCATTTCGGTAGAAATTGTACTGTGATTGGTTTTGGTTTTAAGCTTTGTGACTTCTCGAAAATTCCGAGTTAGTTCGGCAATGCTCTGTGACTTTCAGATTTATTTCAGCGGTTTGGAGACCTTCGGTTAGTTTCGGAATTTCCAAACTATTATGTGGGTTCTGTGATATTTTCGGGTTTTTCGAATTTCTTTTGGGAATGTTCTGTGTTTGGTTTATATATATTTATTTTGTGGTGGGAATGAATTCATGGGTTATTTCCCTGGTTTGGGATATTATTTGTGTGGTTGGCACAATTTTCCAGTATTGGGTTATTCCAGATATAGAGGAAATGATGTCCAATTTTCGTAAAACTATATATATACATATGATTTTCAAAACTGGTTTTCCAAAAAAAGGGTTTATTAAATGAATTTTTCGGACGACGACCGTACCGGTCAGTGGGCTCTAGTGAAATGCAAACGAAACCAGTCATTCTGGACGTTGAGGCATTAGCTAAGAATGATAATTGGACCAATCTGAGACTCTTTAATATTATATTTATATTTATAATTATTTTCAGAACGGGTGTTGCTGCTAGTATTTTTGGTGCAGGGCTTCGGCCTGCTGAATTGACCGCTTCCCGGCGTTCAGGATTCACCTGAGTTTTATTATTACTTCTAAATTCATTTATGTAAATAATTGTAAGGGCATAAGCCCAGTTTTCTATTTTTTTTGCTGCGACCCTGTATTGCGTAGAATAGATTTTATTTACTTTCTGGGATGTTGGTTTGTCGGTAAACTCGTAAAATACTAAAAAGACATTATTTTGGATATAGAAAATTATAACATTTTTCTCACATTAAATAATTAGTAAAATTACAAGTTTGTATTGTTTAAACAAATTCACATCTTCTCATTTAAGAAAAACCTAGTTTTATATATATTATGAAAAAAATACAAAATTTTGCCAAATTAACCGGTAATTACCATTTTTCCAATTAATCAATAACCGACTTATTTTAATTAAATAATAACGAACGTAGAATTGCGATGTTAGACGATTTCCGGTAGAATAATTAATAAACTTAAAATCTGACTAGGGTCTGCTTTTAGAGATTGTAACTAGCACACCTAGAATGGTTTCATTATGGTTCTAAGCCAAGGTTCTCAACTGTAGGATCTCGGAGACGAACCTGACATCTTCCTCGGAACCGACTTTTTCGATCCAGTCAATTAACAGAGGCAAGTTACGTTTATATTTTCTTGTATTTTATTTAGTAATTGTCAAGCTGCATGTTTAAACCACATTGCTACACGGAACCCTCTCCTAGGGTTCAAATATTGATTGATATTGATTGTGGGAATTGGGGAAATAGTGTAATGTTTATGGCCAATACCCTCCCTATATTGCATGATTGTGCGAGCTTACCCCTCTTACACACGGGGATAAGCTGTATCGCGTCGCTAGGACGCTATTGTATAACCCAAGTCGGTCATAGACGATTACACATTCAAATCATATTGTTTTTAATCGTAGAATTACTGGAAAATATTGTTTCAACTGTTTAGCCTGCACTTTTCCATTATTACTTGAAATATGAGATACATATTCGTACTTGCTCCCTCCTGACTGAAGACAACATTTTTAGGTGATATTGAGGATGCTGAGCTATTGTACAATAGCTACTTCGACCCGATTTTGTACCCTGTGGTGTTGCCAGAGTCCCCATTGGAGGACGCAGGACCTGGGGCCGACGAGCCGACCACTTAGCTAGTCATTTCCAGTTTTCTAGTTTTGTTATTTTGGAGTTTTGTTAATTTTGATTTCAGCAGTTTATTTCAGTTCTTTCATTTCCAGTTGTACTTTTCAATTTGTTGAATAAAAGTTTTAAAATTTTCGTATATTGAGTTGTGACAAAAGTATAGATGTTGTTGTGAATACCTGCATATAGAACAGCTTACTGCCGCCGTCTCACAATGGTGCAGGCTGGGCATGATCCGGTTCGACCCAATAATTTTGTGATCGGGTCGTGATATATTTTTAGTGGTGGCCCATGCAGGTCCTGAAACAACAACTTAGAAAAATATACCTAGAAATAATTAGAATACTAGAACATTGATTTGTCACAACATAGGACCGAAATATATTATAAATAAATATTTTTGTTTGTTATAGACTGGTAGGCTACCTTGCTTATGTTTTGCATTCTAAACCTTATCCAGCATAGGCCGATTGTATGGTGGACTATTTTACTATCTACTTTACTTTCTTGATTTTATATATCTTTTAGTGTCCCTTGGCTTCCAGAGGTTATTTTCCTCCATATCCTTATCACACTCCAGCATTCCTTAGCATCCATACTCTTTTGTTATTATGGATTAGGATTAGATTTTTCCAAACCTATTTCAAAATTTTCAATTAGTTGACCAAATCATACTTCTCTATCTTTATTTAGAATCTAGATCTATTTCACTATTTAGAGTTTCAAATTCTCCTTTAGCAAACTTGGAAAACTTTTATCTATCCAGAGTATTTTTACGACTAGTGTATCCAACCATTTATCTTGACATTATTTTCAATTGACTTTCTTGGGACCAATCCCGAACCAAATTCTTCTGGAACCATAAAAGCCCCAAGGTTAATTATTACCAAAAGAATTGGTTCAACTTAACTTGTTCACGAATCTTCCAAGGAAATTATTTTCCAAAAAAATAATTCCAATATTGATTGATATTTTCTAAGTTATTCTAAGACCAAGAATATTTTCATTTGTTGATTTCCTCCACTCAATTCGAAACCTTACTCTCCCCAGACAACTTCTTGATCAATTCAAGGCCTAGAAAGCTTTTAAACTCAATGCTTGAGTATCATGAAGCACGAACGGTCAGAGAATTGATTCCATCCTAATATTTAATTTTCTTTAGTCATTGGAAAACTTTTTGAATTGTTGAAATATCCCTTTGAAATTCCATGGACAAAGTTAAGAAAATATTCAGTGATCTAATATGGTTTCGCACATATGCGTCGCAACCATCTATTTGAATTATAGAAACTACGAGTATACTGCAGCCAGTTGTGCACTGGCGGGACATAGACTCTAAGTTGAAGTGATTCAGGTGTTGATAGGTTTTTGGATATTAATGAGACTACGTCCTAAATGCATCAAATTTGTCTCCTATGTTATTCAGCCAGAAAATGGATAAAGTTGATAGACTACTCGAAACCCTATCACTAACCAAGTTATGGAGCCAAATTTTACTGCAGTCAGATGCACTCTGGCGAGACATGAATTTGAGGCAAAGTGACTTCGGATATATTTGGGTTTTCGAATATTATTAAAACTATATCCATAAATATGGTTGTCCTTTCTGCACCATCAAATTATTCTGACTATTGTCTGATTAAAGGATTTGTATTTTTTTTTTAAAAATGGCTTTCCATTTTCAGTAATCTCTTATCACAGCCAGAAAGGATCGATTCTCTAAAAAAAAAATTGTACTTGATTTTTCCTAGAACTATTTAGGACCATATCAACCTCTTTTGACTCCATCTCTTCCCGTTTCAACCTTAGTACGTTGTATATATATTTTTATTGATTTATTCTTTTATTATTATTATTATTATTATTATTATTATTATTATTATTATTATTATTATTATCTTAGTTACATATTCTGGAAGCTGTTGATAGTTGTGGTTAGCTTTATATATTAAATAGTGGATGACTATATGTATATAGTTGATAGCTATATACGGGGGAAAACATAGATTGCTACTTATCTCATTCCTTGTAAGGAATCCTTGGGATTAATATTAGAAGCTAAAGGGAAGAAAAGATAGAAGAATGCCTGGAGTAAGCTAGTCTTGAGAGAGTAGTATATTTTAACTTGTGACTTATTCGGGTTAGAACCGTTGGTAGTGCTCGCCAGTGCCTAAACCTTATTTAAACAAATGAAGGTATTTGACGGTTTTAAGTTTTATGATTAAAGGAAGAGTTATCGGAAGATAGACGAAACGTAGGTAGAGTTTAGGATTTGGTAATGTTCTCCCATATAGGAAGTGAATTTGGATATATATATATATATAAAACATGTGAAAATAATGATCAAGTAAAGGATCAACTTTTATGGTTAGATGACTACTATACCTAGAAGGGACGGATATAGCCATGGAAAGAATAACACAAGCAATGGAATGATAGGTTCTAGAGAAGGAATAAGCAGAGAGGAATTGAGATAAGACCATTGGCATACAACTTTGGAAAGGAGCAATTGAATTTACAATTTCTACCAAACATTGGAGGCTCATATTGGTTAAGGTAAGAACGATTGGGATTCTGTGGTATTTTGCTAATGCGTTTGGATGAGAACGGTTGATAGATGCATGGTTAAAGATTAAAAATTGATTAATGATTGTAATTCTGTCAATTGATTTCAAGAATTAAATTTTCTTTATTTTAAGTCATGGATCAACTTAAAAGAATTTTCTAAGGATTTACTATGGCAAGGGAAGATTATAATTTTGATGTAGTCAGTTTTGGAAGACCGGCTGACAATTGGAAGCTGATGTCTATAAAATATTTTGATCGAGAGAAATACTTGAAATTTGAAATACCTTTGGCATACGAGCTACATACAACGACGGAAGAAAATTGGATTTAGGTGATTTACAATTTCAATACCTTGGCGGCTGCCTTAGTTTTCTGTAGATGCTTAGAGTTCAACTAGTTTAGCAAGTTAGAAATTGGATTTTTGCATGGGGTATTAATAAGATTGATATTTTGTAAGTTATTTTTCGCATATCCTATCGTTGATCCTTGAAATAGTGATACGATATTTTTCTATCTCCTTTGGTTACCACTCAGTCCTCAATGAAACTATCTTATCCGATTACATTCTAATCATAGATATATTATTCTAATCATCCTCGCTATCCTCCCATCATACAACTTGTTGAGTTCTCCTTAGTCATAAACATTCCATTTTGATCTAGAATTTTAGTCCCTTAACTCAGAAGATTTTATCATTCTCGCATTCTTAATAAATTGTTGACGTTCGTTTCTTTCTTGCCTTTGCTGTTTCACGAGACCTCACTTTCTCCTACTTTTGATCATGATTGTACCTAGATTTTTCTCGTGCCTAAAATAATTTTGATCACAACGACATTCCAATCCCATCTCAGATCATATCTAGATAATTCTGATCGTACTGATATTTTATCATTGTACCTAACGATCATGCATAGAACCCGATCGTGCCTGATGATTTAATTCCATGTTTGATCAAGGTTAAATGATTTTTGATTGTACCTCGGCCCTTATCTTTGAAATTTTGAGGACAAAATTTTCTAAGGAGGGAAGGTTGTGAAACCCGCTTTCTGGTTTTTAGACTAATTATTGGATATTTATATTAATTAGGATTATTAGTTTAGTTTAGGGTTATTATTATTATTGGTATTATTATTGTTATTATTATTATTTAAGTCGGATCAGGAAAATATTATTTTTAAATTAATTATTAGATTTTTGATTGTGGCCCTGCCCAGATCCCATGCCCGGGGTCCGACTCCGAGTTTGAACCCGGTTTTCCGAAACCCAACTCAGTTCCGAACCGTCCTTATTTTCTTCTTTTAAAATCCTGATAATTATTATATATAAAAAACAAATTTCTCCCCCACGAATTGGCCTGGTCCCCACGACCAGGCCAGCACCCCCTACTCCCCCTCACGAACAGCACTCCCCCATACATTTTTCCCACTCCTACAAACACTCCACCACCACACACTTCTTCTCCTCTTTTCTTATAAACCAACTCACCACCACCATTTTCCTCATTCCTTTTCCTCAGAACTCTCTCTCTCACCCTCCACTCTCCCCAAGCTCCCACCCGACCAGAGCCCCGGCGCCAGCTCCGTCGACCACCGCTCCCCTCTCGGCCCGATCCCCGCCGGCCGCCTCCTGGCCGCGCCCAACTCCGGCCGACCTTCAGAGCCTTCCAACCCCGTGCCCTAGCCGATCCCGCCGAGCCGATCTCGTGCGCCCTCCGGCGCCACCACCCGTGCAACCGCCGGCGCCCCTCCGGCGACTCCGCCCGCGTCCGACCCGCGCGGCCTCCCTCTCTGCGCCATCCGACTCTGGCCCCGTAGCCCCGTTGTCCCGAGCGCCGCCCCAGCAGCCTCCCGTCGGACCCCCGACCGGCCTCGCGCCCCGTCCAGCGAACCACCGTGCCAGATCCCTTCGCCAGGCCGCTGTGCCCTAGGCCGAGCGCCCCACGGTGGCCGCCCCTGGCCGTCTCCGGCGTTGCCGCCCTGCCTCCTCTCCAGTTTCCCCGAGCTCGGACGTGCCCTAGTCGAGCTCCAAGCCCGTCCCGCTTTCCAGGTGACCCGCAGTTCCGCGGATCCGAGTCCGGCGCTGTCCCAGATCCGAGCCGTGCCCCGCGGCAGTGACAGCGCTGTCCGCGCTTTCCTGGGCCGCCGTCCACGCTTCACCCTTGCAGATTTTTACTGTTCCGAGCTATCCGAGACACACGGATTCAACCCCTATTCTTTGCATCTGAGAGCTCTAGCCGAGCAACCCAAGGTATATCTCGTGTCCCCGTGTCCCTACCTTAGTGTCGATGATGATTCGGTCCCCGATCCCGTTACGGGATTCGGTTTAGACGATTTCGATTTCGAAAATTTCCGAAGTTCATTTCGGTAGAAATTGTGCTGTGATTGGTTTTGGTTTTAAGCTTTGTGACTTCTCAGAAATTCCAAGTTAGTTCGCCAATGCTCTGTGACTTTCGGATTTAGTTCTGTGGTTTGGAGACCTTCGGTTAGTTTCGGAATTTCTGAACTAATATGTGTGTTATGTGATATTTTCGGGTTTTCCGAATTTCTTTTGGGAATGTTCTGTGTTTGGTTTATATATATTTATTTTGTGGTGGGAATGAATTCATGGGTTATTTCCCTGGTTTGGGATATTATTTGTGTGGTTGGCACAATTTCCAGTATTGGGTTATTCCAGATATAGAGGAAATGCTGCCCAATTTTCGTAAAACTATATATATACATATGATTTTCAAAACTGTTTTTCCAAAAAAAAAGTGTTTATTAAATGGATTTTTCGGGCGACGACCGTACCGGTCAGTGGGCTCTAGTGAAATGTAATCGAAACCAGTCATTCTGGACGTAGAGGCATTAGCTAAGAATGATAATTGGATCCAATCTGAGACTCTTTAATATTATATTTATATTTATATTTATAATTATTTTCAGAACGGGTATTGCTGCTAGTATTTTTGGTGCAGGGCTTCGGCCTGCTGAATGGACCGCTTCCCGGCATTCAGGATTCACCTGAGTTTTATTATTACTTTTAAATTCATTTATGTAAATAATTGTAAGGGCATAAGCCCAGTTTTCTATTTTTTTTGCTGCGACCCTGTATTGCGTAGAATAGATTTTATTTATTTTTTGGGATGTTGGTTTGTCGGTAAACTCGTAAAATACTAAAAAGACATTATTTTGGATATAGAAAATTATGACATTTTTCTCACATTAAATAATTAGTAAAATTATAATTGTATTGTTTAAACAAATTCACATCTTCTCATTTAAGAAAAACCTAGTTTTATATATATTATGAAAAAAATACAAAATTTTGCCAAATTAACCGGTAATTGCCATTTTTCCAATTAATCAATAACCGACTTATTTTAATTAAATAATAACGAACGTAGAGTTGCGACGTTAGACGATTTCCGGTAGAATAATTAATAAACTTAAAATCTGACTAGGGTCTGCTTCTAGAGATTGTAACTAGCACACCTAGAATAGTTTCGTTATGGTTCTAAGCCAAGGTTCTCAACTGTAGGATCTCGAAGACGAACCTGACATCCTCCTCGGAACCGACTTTTCCGATCCAGTCAATTAACAGAGGCAAGTTACGTTTATGTTTTCTTGTATTTTATTTAGTAATTGTCAAACTGCATGTTTAAACCACATTGCTACACGGAACCCTCTGTAACACCCAGTTTTTCAGATGAGGGTAATTTTGAAAATTTTGTAATTATAATTATTATTTATTGATAATTATTTTATATTATAATTTTTGGTGATTTTTAATCATTTTTAAACTATTTAAAATTATGACTTGAGATTTTGACATTTTACTATTGTTTGGTTTTAATTTCGAGGAATTTGTCACCCCCAGTTTTCAGGAACATGAGTATTTTTATCATTTTGTATTTTTGAAATATTTTTGAAATTTATTTTATTATTTATGATATTTTTTTGGGATTATTTGAGTCGGGTTCGAATTTCAACTCAATCCGACTTGAAACGGGGACCCGGGGGTAGTTTGACTCTAGTGGGACCCACACACTAGTTAGGCATGGCCCACATGATATTAATTTTAGTCCACATGATAGAAATATTTTAGTTAGAGGTTAGACTAATTATTATGGATAAGGTTAGTGTGATTAGAGACTTTAGAATGACTAATTTAGCCCCAACCAATTAGCCCTTTCCTAATACTCATAGAATAGGTTAGTGGGGGCATTTTGGACCTTACCATAATAGGACAAATAGCCCATATGGCCTAGCCACTTTGGGAGAGGATAGGCTCAAGTTCATTTCATTATTCTCATCCACACTCTCTCTCTTGTTCTTCCCCAAATTCCTAGAGAGCAATCCCTAGCAATTTCTCCACCAAATCCTTCCATTTCGCCACCAAATCTTCTTCTTTCCTTCTCCATTCTAGCCAAGGAGGAAGCTACCCAAGTTTGGGAGGATTCGGAGCTCGTTCGTGTCCTTTTGGAATCTCTACGTGTCGGTGTCGCTCCGGGAAGGCTTTTCTTCGATTCGATCTACCGGGAGGTATAAATCCCTTCTCCTTTTCATTTCCTCATGCATATATGTCTATTTTGAACCCATAGGAATGACCCCCATGGTTGTATCTCCATTTGTGTCCATTTCGTGTCCATTTGGAGGTCATAGGAGTGTCCTTTGTGTTGTGGTTGTGTCCATGTGGGAAAATCCCAAATTTGGACACACTATGTGTTGTTGTTATGTATGAATAAATTATTACATGTTTAATCTCATATTTTTGTATTGGAGATGTGTTCTATAGTGTCTCATATATATATATTAGTGTAGAGAGTGAGTTCTTTATATATTATGTTATATACTTGTGTTTTTTTGTCTCAAACTACCCAAATCCGTCATGATTTTTATCCACGTTTTTAATTTCAGCCCTAACTTAGAAATGTCATAACTTCTAGCTCAAAGCTCGGTTTAATCTCTCTTTTTTTTAAAAGAAGCGTATTGAAGTTAGCTTTCCAAAAACATGTATTAATAGGCCTAATTCTTTCTGTAACTTTCTGGAGAATTATTTGAGTGTCAGCTGTACGAAAGACAAACGCGTTCTCGGTATTTTCGCGATTCCGGGAGTTTCCGGAAACGAAAACGCGATCCGTTTGAAGTTTCGGAAAGCTAACACATAGATCTATAACATACTTTAATCCTAGATTTTAATTCTTGCTGAGATGGTACAGTATTGATTATTAGTAGGAGTTACTATTCGGCATATGCATTTTGTGCACCCTTGTGTGTAATATAATGTTCTATTTGATTTTAACCCATGTTAATGTATATACATTATGTAATTAAATAGAGAATGCAAGCATGAGTAAATGGTTAAATAAATGATGTATGAGGTGTAAGTATCATATCTAATGTAAGCATGTATAAGTATGGCTTGTAATGAATATGTAGGTTCCATAGTATGTAATATATGTAAGCAATGCATAAATGCATGAATGAAAGAATGATATACAATGCATGCATGAAAGTATATAATGAATGCTAGATATAAATGCAAGGTATATATGTAATGATAGATATGAATACATAATGTATAAATATTGTAAATGCAATATCAGATTTTATATGTAGACATAGAACCAATGCATGAGCTGTATGCATATGGGATGTTGGCTTCATGGCAGATTTCAGATAACATGGTTCATTTTATGTGGTTAGTTACACCAGTTTATGGGATAGCTCACTTTAGTTTATATGTAAATGTGGAACTAAACTGAGAATGAACTTCACCCTCTGCACAAAGACACCCCCCTCTATATCAACCACCATGCCATGTAACCCTTCTCTAAATGATTGCTATAATATATATAGATTTATGTAAAGTATAGATGCATGTTAGTTACAACTTAAATAGTCTCTACTCTAATGTATCTAGATGTATACTTGTAGCCATGCATGTTAAGTATAATACATATGTAATGTTGATGGGTTAGCTTTGTGCCATGTGTAGTGTAAACTCATAACTAGTGTTGATTTCTCTTTTCATGTACACCTCCATGTTCACACACACACACATAGCTTTACATGTTAGTTCTTTTCTCTTATATATATATATATATATATATATATATATATATATATATATATATATATATAATGTTGAATATGCATGAATGTGATGTATCTTGATATGTGACTTGTGTTGGCTTGTATAGCCTTGGATTTATATGGTGTGTACTAGCTAGGGTAGACTTGTTAGTCCTAGTGAGACTTGACTGGACTAGGATGGACCTAGTTGACTAGAGTGTTGACCTAGTTGACCTAGACAGTTGACCAGGTTTGACTTAGAGTTGACTTTGACCTAGATTGGCCTAGAAATCATGTAGATTGCATCATAAACTTTATTTACCTTATTTTAAACATATTATAACCTGTACTGCTCTATTTAGGACATTGTGACTCTGGTGCAGGCATCTGATATTACACTACTCTTTTCAGAGTAGCAGGCGAGTACATTCTCTGATAGTTCTCTCATTTATTTGTCAATTACTGTCCTTCAGTTCTAGTTAGCTGTATGTGATTCTCTGTTACAAACACGTATTTTTATTTCTGAATCCATGTATACGACACACATACTTACTCGTCTTATCTCTATTATTCGAATCACCATACGAATTACTATTCGAACCACCTATTCGTATCTTCATATGTTGGTTGGACTTTTATTCGAATGATGTGTCGGATTTTGGATTCATTTGTATTAGATGGACGGGGAAATACTTGATTAGACATGTGAACATTCCCACTATTCGAACCACCCCCTGTGAATATATTCGAACGATAGCCATTCCACACCCGGCCAGGTGTGTGATGTGCCGTATTTACCCTTAGCCGTTTACATGTCTAACTAAGTATTTTAAAACACACTTGGAGAATTTATTCGAATCATTATTAGAACATTATGTGAATCACTATTCGTATCACCTTATTCGTATCACCTTATTCGATTCACCTTATTAGAATAATGATTAGAATTACATTCGACTCATCTTATATTAGATTCACATTGGGATTACACTCGACTTATATTGTACCATCTGAACTCATTATGTTATTCTAGTTCAGCTAGATCTTATTTTACAGTCTTCTTTGCTATGCTTCTCTTCTTGTTTAGTTACTTACTTTCTTTGTACTTTATCTGTCTCTCTATACCATCACCTGAAAATTAAACTGCCATATTCATCAATACAACTGCCTATAACTGCTTTATAGTTCTCTGTCATTTACTTGGATTTTCTAGATGAGATTGTGCTCGTTCCTGTCCTGACTGGACCTGTTAAAAATATTACAGATGCTTGCCCTGAGGATATTTGCCCTACTTGCCTTGGAGCAGGAGATGACTTAGCTACCTATGGCCCCGACACTCAGGAGTGATCGGGAGACTAGCTAGTAGACTTGGTTTAGTTTTTCATGTTTTAGAACTTGAATTGTAATAACTTGTGATACGAGTTTGTATTTGAGTTTGTTTGAGATATTATTATTTAGTAGTTTATAAATGTTGTTATTTAGTTTTAGTTATAAACTTCTGTGTTATCTTATCGTGCTTAGACTGTGATTGAGATTTCATTATATCTATACTTGTCCTCCGTTCGGAGTTAAGTTATTGACAAGTACATTATATAATTGCATGAGTTGATGATTAGTTAGAGACTTAGAACAGCGTTCTACCGCCGACACTGCGGCGTAGGCTGGGCGCTGTTACGTACTCGTACCCTCACAGTGGGTGCGGGTCGTGACACCCTCTCCTAGGGTTCAAATATTGATTGATATTGATTGTGGGGATTGGGAAAATAACGTAACGTTTATGGCCAATATTGGTATTATTATTGTTATTATTATTATTTAAGTCGGATCAGGAAAATATTATTTTTAAATTAATTATTGGATTTTTGATTGTGGCCCTGCCCAGATCCCATGCCCGGGGTCCGACTCCGAGTTCGAACCCGGTTTCCCGAAACCCAACTCAGTTCCGAACCGTCCTTATTTTTCTTCTTTTAAAATCCTGATAATTATTATATATAAAAAAAACAAATTTCTCCCCCACGAATTGGCCTGGTCCCCACGACCAGGCCAGCACCCCCTACTCCCCCTCACGAACAGCACTCCCCCATACATTTTTCCCACTCCTACAAACACTCCACCACCACACACTTCTTCTCCTCTTTCCTTATAAACCAACTCACCACCACCATTTTCCTCATTCCTTTTCCTCAGAACTCTCTCTCTCACCCTCCACTCTCCCCAAGCTCCCACCCGACCAGAGCCCCGACGCCAGCTCCGTCGACCACCGCTCCCCTCTCGGCCCGATCCCCGTCGGCCGCCTCCTGGCCGCGCCCAACTCCGGCCGACCTTCAGAGCCTTCCAACCCCGTGCCCTAGCCGATCCCGCCCAGCCGAGCCCGCGCGCCCTCCGGCGCCACCACCCGCGCAACCGCCGGCGCCCCTCCGGCGACTCCGCCCGCGTCCGACCCGCGCGGCCTCCCTCTCCGCGCCATCCGACTCTGGCCCCGTGGCCCCGCTGTCCCGAGCGCCGCCCCAGCGGCCTCCCGTCGGACCCCCGACCGACCCCGCGCCCCGTCCAGCGAACCACCGCGCCAGATCCCTCCGCCAGGCCGCTGTGCCCTAGGCCGAGCGCCCCACGGTGGCCGCCCCTGGCCGTCTCCGGCGTAGCCGCCCTGCCTCCTCTCCGGTTTCCCCGAGCTCGGACGTGCCCTAGTCGAGCTCCAAGCCCGTCCCGCTTTCCGGTGACCCACAGTTCCGCGGATCCGAGTCCGGCGCTGTCCCAGATCCGAGCCGTGCCCCACGACAGTGACAGTGCTGTCCGCGCTTTCCTGGGCCGCCGCCCACTGTCACGACCCGGTCCCAAATTTCTTGGGTCGAATCGGATCATGCCCAGCCTGCACCGTTGTTGAGACGGCGGCAGTAAGCTGTATCACTCATGCAGGTAAATAAACAACACAGTCTAATTGTCACAACTTTAATAATTTGAATAGTTTAAAACTTTTTACAATAAAATGAAAGATACATCTGTAATACATTATTTTCCACAAACATCATGAATTATAAAAGAAGAAGAAAATCTAGGCAACCAGCTCATCAGTCTCGAGATCATCGTCCTCTAGTTGGGACCTCGGGAAATATCGCGGAACAAAGCCTCATCAGTGATACCTAAAAATGTTGGGTCTCCAGTCAGGAGGGAGCAAAGTACAATTCATGCTAATTTGACAGTTGAAATAATAATAAAATTATGCACTTTTAAACAATTTAGAAATGAACAGTTTTCTAACAGTAAAACAGTGTGATTTGAATAGGCAATGAATATGACCGGCTTGGGTTTGTTACAGTTCAGATACGGTTACAGTAGTTACAGTAGTTTGGATGTGGTCATACTCATTACACTACTCCCCCTGTCCCCAAACAGTTACAGTAGTTACAGTAGTTACAGTCAATGCTCTCAGGGAGAGTTCCGTGTTGCATCGTGGTTTAAACTTGCAGTAAAACGATTATTAAATAACTGTAAACTAACACAAAATATACTTGCCTCAAAGTGGACTTGATTGGAGAGGATGAAGACTTCGAGACGGGAATTCAGAATCGTCCTCGAATTCCTACATTCGAGAAATTGACTCAGATTCCAGGGTTACCAATCTAGCTACGCTAGTTGAAATCTCTATTTGTGTCCTAATCCATTTTAATTCTTATTTAACAAAACACAAACAAGAATTACGATTATCGGTGCGTTGATTTTAATACGAGGGAAAAGATCGTTTTAAACTTTGAATTTGGAAAACTCGTCGATACCAGATTAATTGGTTAAAACCTTATATTTTAGTAACTATAAATATAAAACTAATTTCTTATTTAGTGAGAAATACATGATCGTTAATTAATATTAAAACTTGTAAATTTTAGGTGAGAAAATCTTTATTAATTTTTATACGAAAATACTTTTATCCGATTTATTCGAACGCTACAAAACTCGCAAAATCAGCAATAACAAAAAACCTACGCTACCAAAATACAGTTACAGAACCAACAACCAGCTGGGCTTATGCCCATTACAATTTATTTACATAAATTGAAATAAGACAAAAACTGCCGTTAGTCCTAAACTTTAAATAAATTAAATATGAATAAAACTAAATGATAAAAATAAAGTAGTTATTTATCGAGTCTCAGATATGGTCCAATCGTCAACTAGGCTAATGCCTCAACGTCCGGCGAAGCCGGTTTCGTTTGCACTTAGTCGGGGCCCATTGACCGATACGGTCGTCGCCCGAAATCCAATATTTAAATAAAATTCCGAAATCCATTTTAAAATCATTTTTAAAATATTCTTGAATTTACGGAAAAATCCGGCAGCATCTCCTCTATTTTTGGTCAACCCAAAAACTGGGAAATATGCCGATAATCTTTCCTGCAAATCCCAAACCAGGGAATCCCCAAAATATATATATAAAATAAATCCACAACCAATCCACAGATTAATTCGGGACGACCCGAACTAATTTCGGAAGTCCGAATCCAACCAAAAACGTCACAGCATAATACCGAAAATATCCGGAAGCTAAAATATACCAAAATCCAATTCCCGAAAAGTTCCGGAAAACCAAATAATCAACAGAACCTTTCCGAAGGTTCCGAAAAAATACGACGTCGCTAAAACCGAATTCCCAAGAGGGAATCGGGGACCATTCTCATCACAGACTAACGAAAATGGGACGGGACAGGGGTTATACCTCGGGTTGCTCGGCTAGAGCTCTCAGATGATTAATAAAGAAGAGAAATGGAGATCCGAACAGCAATACAAACCCGGGACAGCGTCCAAACTGGAACTTAGCTCCTGGCCGGGAACGAAAAGCCACAGAACAGCGGATCGGGGTTCGGAACAGCAGTGGACAGCGAGCAACGCTGTCGCAGGACCGCGGGAACAGCGGATCGGGGTCGGGATGGACCGAACAGCAGCACGGAAGACCGCGGAAAGGCGGTCGTTCGGCCAGAGGGGGTTGGCCGGAGCTGCGTCGGGCGCGGGGAGGCCGAGCTAGGGCGGCCGGAGGCGCTGGAGAGTCGGGACGCGGGGTCGGCCGGTCTGGAGGAGGCCGGCCGGAGTGCTTCGGGCGCTGGCTCGCGGGTCGGGGAGAGGGAGCTTCGGGAAAGAGGGACTTTGTGAGGGAGAAGGGTTTGCTACTCTTGGGAAGAGAATAGAGGGAAGGAAGAGTTTATGATCTGTGAGAGAGTGAGAGAGAAGAAGAGTTGGAGAAGAGGAGTGGGGGTGTTGGTCTTAAGTAAGAAGGAGTGGGGGTGTTATGTGGCTGTGAGGAGTGGAAGAGTTGGGAGTTATAAGGGAGTGGTGCTGAAATGGTTTGTGGGTGAGAGAAACTGAAGGGGAGGGAATTAAAGAGGGGTGAACGTGAGGGGGGAGTGCTGGTCCTTCGTGGACCAGCTCAACATATTATATATTTTTTTAAACCAAATCAGAATTAAGAAAAAATAGAATTGGGTCTGGGTTCGGGCTCGGGTCTGGGTTCGAGTCTGAGTCAACAACCAAAAGTCCATGTGAATTAATTTTCGAAATAATTTTAACACTCAACAATAATTATAATAAAAATACTAATATTTACAATAAATATAATAATAATAGAAGAGCACTAATATTAATTTATAAAACAAAATTTGGGTTTCACAATCTTCCCTCCTTAGAAAATTTCGTCCTCGAAATTTCAAGGATAGAGCCGGGTAAAATCAAAATCACCTAACCTTAAACAAAATTTAGAACTTAAATCATCAAGCATGATTGGATTCTAGGCATGGTCACTAGGTACAAAGATAAACTATCGGCATGATCGGAGTTATCTAGATATGATCTGAGATAGGGTTGAAATGTTGTGGTGATAAAAATCATTTTGGGCACGAGAAAAATCTAGGTACAAATTATGATCATGAATAGGAGAAAATCAAGTGGGGTCTCGAGAAACAGGAAAGGCAAGAAAGAAGCAAATGTCAACAGTGTATTGAGAAGGTAAAAAGTAATGGAATCATTTGAGAGATGATGGACTAAAAATGTCAAATCAAATTGGAATGGGGTACAAGGATTTGTGACTCAGGAAAGGTAAAAGTTGTACGATAGTAGGATATTAGAGATGATTAGAATAATAATGAATGTAATCGAGTGAAATATTTCCAATGAGGGCCGAGTGATGATCAAAGAGGATGGAAAGTATGTCGTTTCGCTGTTCAATGGTCAGAAGATAAGATATGCGGGAAAAGACTTACAAGATAACTATCTATAGCTTCCAAAATCTGCAACTAAATAATAATAATAATAAATAAATAAATGAATAAATATATAAGATATCAGAATATATGTGTGTGCAACGTACCAAGGTTGAAACAGAAAAGAGATTGAGGTAGCAGAGATTGATTTGATCCTAATAAGTTTTTAGGAAGATCAAGTAGAATTTTACAGGAAATCCTTTCTTTCTGAATATGACAAGAGATTTCTGGGAAAGGAGACAACCGCTAGAAATGTAAATTCTTTAATCAGGCAAAAGTCAGAATGATTTGATGGTGCAAAGACAACCATGGTTTGAATATAGTCTGAATAATATTCGGAAACCAAATATGTTTGAAGTCACTTTGTCTCAGATTCATGCCTCGCCAGAGTGCACCTGACTGCAGTGAATTTTTTGACCCAATAACTTGAATAATTTTAGGTTACCGAGTACTCTTTTAACTTTATCCATTTCATGGCTAAGCAACAAAGAAGGTCAACATGGTGTATTTAGAACATAGTCACGATAATATCCGGAAATCTATGAACACCCAAAATCACTTCAACTTTAGAGTCTTTTGCCACGCCAGTGCGCAACTGGCTGCAGTAAACTCGCAGTTTTCATAATTCAGGCAAATTACTACAACGCAAATGTGCGAAGTCATATTAGGTTATTGGATATTTTCTCAACTTTGTCCATAAGAATTTCAAAGAAGTTTCCTAAAAATTCAAACGAGTTCTAAAGTTCTATTCATGATAGAAAAAGATGTTGATGTATGTTCTACTGGTTTCAAGAAAATTTATCAGGATAAATATGTGTTCCAGTAGCTTTTTGAGATTTAAGAGATTTTATTTTGAAGAAATTGATCAAGCTTGAGTATGACTAATTGAGTTGGTCACAGGATAAGGTAGAAGAATCAGAGCTTTGGGTTGAGTTGAAGAAGTCAATGAGAATATTCCGACAAATCACTTAAAGGATACAGACGTTTACCAAAATTATTTGAAGAAATAATTTCTTAACCAAAGAAAGTTTTTGAGAAAGTGATAGATAAGTAAGGTTGACACAAAAGAAGTATGTCTTTATGGATTCAAAGAAGTCAGGTTAGAATGGTTTAGTAAAACCAACAAGGGGATGGCTCAACCATAAAAAGTTTTTCAATGATTTAAAGAAGATTTAATAATAGGATGAAACAATTCTCTGACCGTTCATACTTCACGATACTCGAGCATTGAGTTTAAAAGCTTTCCAGGCCTTGAATTGATCCAGAAGTTTGCATAGAGAGTGTAGGGTTTTCAAGTTGAGTGGAGGAAATCAACAATAAAATATTTGGAATAACCTAGGAGATAACAATCAAAATTTGAGGTTATTTTGAAATTATCTTCTCTAGGGGAATCATGAACTAACTAGGCTGAACCAATTCTTTCGGTAATAATTGAGGTTTATGGTTCCAGAGGGATTTGGTTCAGGATTCGTTCCAAGGATGTCAATTGGAATTTAGATCAAGTTTGGATACGCTAAACATATAAGTATCTCAGGTAGATGAGAGTTATTAGAGTTTAAAACTCTAGATAGAGAACGAGTCTGGATTCCCATTAAAGATAGAAAAAGATTTGTTCGACTAGTGGAGAAGTTTAAAAAAATCTGCTGACGAAGGAGATTGAAGAGTTCTAATATTGGTCCATAAGTAACAAAAGTATAGATCTTAAGGGGTGCTAAAACCTGTTAAAGATATGGAAAGGAGATAATCCCGAAAATCACGGGACACTAAAAGATACAAAATCTAGGAAATAAAATATGTAGTAACATATACCATCATACAGTCGGCCTAAACTGGTCAAGGTCAAAATCACTCCTCATGCCATCATCACTTCCAATTGTTATAGGTACCAACTAATATTTTGGTAATCCAAAATTCTACTCTTCCAATTCTTATTCACCAATAGATCCCTGATAAATACCGCCTTACATTCCTTCTCATTAAGATTACAATTTCAGCAATTGTATCGTAGGAGAGAAACTTTGGGAAAGACATCTACCATAAAGGTGTAAACAAGAATTTTATTCATATTGGAGAATTACAGCAAGACTCTCATGATTATTCTAAAGACATCCTGTTACAACTTCTTATAACAATAGGTAATGGCAGTTCTAGGTACTAGTCCTCATGGCTCTGGCTCTTGTACGAGCAGTCTCCAACTGCCTCATCTTCTTCTATGATCCTTGAGTCTGCATCATGCCTTCCTGCAGTGAGTGTAGGAGGCAAGACTTGCTCGATAGGAAAAAGAGTCCCTAGGTTGCAGCGTAGCAGGGGTTGCTGAGATAGGTGCTCTGGTAAAATGGACAGATAAGAGGCAGTTCTTTACCCGATGTTCAGCGGATCCACATGCCAAACATTGTCCCAATCTCTTGAGGCAACTAACGGCTAGATGACCAGGCCTCTTGCAGTAGTCACAAGCCAATAACTTCTTACGACAAGACTGCCGGGAAGTAGAGTACTTGATGGGACCCAAATATCTTCTAGATTCAGGGATATTCCTCCTATGGTGAGATTCCGCACCAACTCGGTTTAAGATAGCTAAGGTTACGTCGTTGACATCCTTCATAACATCTCTCGTGATATCAATCTGTTTCTGCTGGACCTCGGCTTGGGCCTTCTGGGACTCCAGGATTCCTTGGAGTAGGGCAACCATCTGGAAGGTATTTACTGGTACTGGTGGGGCGACAGGGGTAACTATCATAACAGGAGATGGTGGAATTGCCGTGGGCGGAATAGGTTTGGCTGTAGTATGAGCTGTGCCAGGGACTTGTGCAACAAAGGGGGTATAGATGAGCTGCAAAAGGAAAGGATTGGAATAGACCTGAGGGAGAGGGGTGTGATCAGGAGATAACACCTCATCATCAGCAGGGCCGGATCGGGTAGTCTTTCCTTTGGCCATAATCTGGAAGGTTTAGGGTACAAACATAAGCAAGGTATCCTACCAGTCTATAATCAAACAAAAATATTTATTATATATAAATCGGACCTATGTTGTGACAAATTAATGTTCTAGTGTTCTAATTGTTTCTAGGTATGTTTTCCTAAGTTGTTGTATTAGACCTGCATGGGCCACCACTAAAAACATGTCACGACCCGGTCCCAAATTTCTTGGGTCGAATCGGATCATGCCCAGCCTGCACCGTTGTTGAGACGGCGGCAGTAAGCTGTATCACTCATGCAGGTAAATAAACAACACAGTCTAATTGTCACAACTTTAATAATTCGAATAGTTTAAAACTTTTTACAATAAAATGAAAGATACATCTGTAATACATTGTTTTCCACAAACATCATGAATTATAAAAGAAGAAGAAAATCTAGGTAACCAGCTCATCAGTCTCGAGATCATCGTCCTCTAGTTGGGACCTCGGAAAATATCGCGGAACAAAGCCTCATCAGTGATACCTAAAAATGTTGGGTCTCCAGTCAGGAGGGAGCAAAGTACAATTCATGCTAATTTGACAGTTGAAATAATAATAAAATCATGCACTTTTAAACAATTTAGAAATGAACAGTTTTCTAACAGTAAAACAGTGTGATTTGAATAGGCAATGAATATGACCGGCTTGGGTTTGTTACAGTTCAGATACGACTTATCCCCGTGTGTATGAGGGGTAAGCTAATAGTTACAGTAGTTACAGTAGTTTGGATGTGGTCATACTCATTACACTACTCTCCCAGTCCCCAAACAGTTACAGTAGTTACAGTAGTTACAGTCAATGCTCTCAGGGAGAGTTCCGTGTTGCATCGTGGTTTAAACTTGCAGTAAAACGATTATTAAATAACTGTAAACTAACACAAAATGTACTTGCCTCAAAGTGGACTTGATTGGAGAGGATGAAGACTTCGAGACGGGAATTCAGAATCGTCCTCGAATTCCTACATTCGAAAAATTGACTCAGATTCCAGGGTTACCAATCTAGCTACGCTAGTTGAAATCTCTATTTGTGTCCTAATCCATTTTAATTCTTATTTAACAAAACACAAACAAGAATTACGATTATCGGTGCGTTGATTTTAATACGAGGGAAAAGATCGTTTTAAACTTTGAATTTAGAAAACTCGTCGATACCAGATTAATTGGTTAAAACCTTATATTTTAGTAACTATAAATATAAAACTAATTTCTTATTTAGTGAGAAATACATGATCGTTAATTAATATTAAAACTTGTAAATTTTAGGTGAGAAAATCTTTATTAATTTTTATACGAAAATACTTTTATCCGATTTATTCGAACGCTACAAAACTCACAAAATCAGCAATAACCAAAAACCTACGCTACCAAAATACAGTTACAGAACCAACAACCAGCTGGGCTTATGCCCATTACAATTTATTTACATAAATTAAAATAAGACAAAAACTGCCGTTAGTCCTAAACTTTAAATAAATTAAATATGAATAAAACTAAATGATAAAAATAAAGTAGTTATTTATCGAGTCTCAGATATGGTCCAATCGTCAACTAGGCTAATGCCTCAACGTCCGGCGAAGCCGGTTTCGTTTGTACTTAGCCGGGGCCCATTGACCGATACGGTCGTCGCCCGAAATCCAATATTTAAATAAAATTCCGAAATCCATTTTAAAATCATTTTTAAAATATTCTTGAATTTACGGAAAAATCCGGCAGCATCTCCTCTATTTTTGGTCAACCCAAAAACTGGGAAATATGCCGATAATCTTTCCTGCAAATCCCAAACCAGGGAATCCCCAAAATATATATATAAAATAAATCCACAACCAATCCACAGATTAATTCGGGACGACCCGAACTAATTTCGGAAGTCCGAATCCAACCAAAAACGTCACAGCACAATACCGAAAATATCCGGAAGCTAAAATATACCAAAATCCAATTCTCGAAAAGTTCCGGAAAACCAAATAATCAACAGAACCTTTCCGAAGGTTCCGAAAAAATACGACGTCGCTAAAACCGAATTCCCAAGAGGGAATCGGGGACCATTCTCATCACAGACTAACGAAAATGGGACGCGACAGGGGTTATACCTCGGGTTGCTCGGCTAGAGCTCTCAGATGATTAATAAAGAAGAGAAATGGAGATCCGAACAGCAATGCAAACCCGAGACAGCGTCCAAACTGGAACTTAGCTCCTTGCCGGGAACGGAAAGCCACAGAACAGCGGATCGGGGTTCGGAACAGCAGTGGATAGCGAGCAACGCTGTCGCGGGACCGCGGGAACAGCGGATCGGGGTCGGGATGGACCGAACAACAGTACGGAAGACCGTGGGAAGGCGGTCGGTCGGCCAGAGGGGGTTGGCCGAAGCTGCGTCGGGCGCGGGGAGGCCGAGCTAGGGAGGCCGGAGGTGCTGGAGAGTCGGGACGCGGGGTCGGCCGGTCTGGAGGAGGCCGGCCGGAGTGCTTCGGGCACTGGCTCGCGGGTCGGGGAGAGGGAGCTTCGGGAAAGAGGGACTTTGTGAGGGAGAAGGGTTTGCTACTCTTGGGAAGAGAATAGAGGGAAGGGAGAGTTTATGATCTGTGAGAGAGTGAGAGAGAAGAAGAGTTGGAGAAGAGGAGTGGGGGTTGTAGAAGCATGGAATTTCACAACCAGAAAGACCATGCGCCAGATACTACATGCGCCAGAACTCAAACAGCAAAGTCAGTAACTATAGACATTTGAAGAAGGACTTTTTATTTATATACAAAAGTCTATTACATGTCTAGAAAAGGTTGTACAAAGGAGAATTCTACAAAGGAAGGATCCTAAGGCTACAGCCAGCAGCCACCATGCGCCTCCAGATAGGCGCAGCAGCTACCATGCGCCTCCAGATAGGCGCAGCAGTCACCATGCGCTGCCAGTTAGGTGCAAGCAGATGTCATGCGCCTCCAACCAGGCGCATCCCACCATCTCTTCAGCAGCTCAGTTATGTGCATCCAACTCAGTTATGTGCATCCCTTCAGCAGCCCAGTTATGTGCCGCTCTTCCAGCCAGGGTCACCTGATAAATGCTTCGACTAAATAAAGTATTTAACCCTCTGGCTGGAACCAAGGAAGAGAAGAGCACCGCAAATCTGTGGCCAGGGGAGGCTTCGAAAGAGCCTCCAAAGACCAAGGAAGACCGTGATCGAAATACGGCTAAAGGAGCAGCTTTCAACACAACCAGAGTGAGCAGCCCCCACTTTGAAGGAAGAGAGAGCCTAGCACCGCCATTCCGATCTACGGCTCTTCCGGAACAACGGAGACAAGGCCCGAGCATCCCTATCTTTGGATGCAACAGGCACCTTCCGCCTGCCTCAGAAGCCCTCGACTCCGTCTTTTGGATGTAATAGTCACCTTCAAGAGTATCAACGACGACATGGCGTCTCATCTTCACCCTCGGGAGCACTTCGTCAGCAGAGTGCACCCGAATACTCAAGTTCATGTCGGAAGTACGTGAGGGAATGAGAAGCAAACCTTCTCTCCATGCCACTATTTATAGGCCGGGCAGATCAAACCCACACGCCAAGTGGATGGCTCTCCGAGTTTCGAGCAATAAACTCACATTAAATGGATGAACCGGACGCCTCGACTTCAGCCAAACGGCTATTTAAAGGCACTCGAGAAGCGAAACAGCCGCATCATTAAAGACGTGTCGGATGTGCCGGCTGGACAGCGCATCACACTCCATCAAACACCAAACAGATGCGCCCTGTACCGAGCGCATCACAGGGGATGCGCCCCCATACGTCCCCATACGCCTGTCAACCGACGCGCCCACTCAGCTGTCCATCGAATGTCACCAACATTAAATGCTGAACTGACAGAGTTGGCAGCATGCCTTTCCAAGTCTGAACGGTTTGCAGAAAATAAAGCGTCCACAACGTCAGCATCATCATGACCTTACCCCGACGGCTACTGCCACGTGGCCACCCAACCATCCGCATGCGCCTCAAAAGCCATGCGCCTCAGACCCTTCACTGATCCCTAAAGACAGAAGAAGAGTCTCCAATTGAAGCTTTGCATGCGCCTCAAAAGCCATGCGCCCCAGACTGATCTCTGATCCCGAAAGACAGAAGGAAAGTCGCTTGCATGCGCCCCAAAAGCCATGCGCCTAGAACCGCACGTGACTCCTAAAGGTCACGAGCCAAAATCTCATCATGCGCCCAATCCAAGGCATATCCCACCAAATCATCCCCCCATCAGATTCGAGATCTCCGAGCCATGAGTCGACGACATGTGTCCTTTGACTCAACTCATCCAAGATTTCAGCAATAGAAAGATCTTCTCCTCTGCTACGTGCCGGATCACAACAGCAGTATGAAGAATTCAACCCTTCGAGTAGGGTGCATCATCCATGCGCCCCCATCAGCAATCCCCACGTGGCGTCCCCACGTACCGGCGCATCCTACGAATGCGCGCATGAGCAGCCAACCTGCCCAGCTATAAATAGAGGGATCATTTCCTTCTTCCACAGACATACATACGGACAACACACAGACAGATACAAGGGAACGTACCACTAGAGAGGCAGATACAGACACTCAACGTCTTCCTCCTCTCAGCAAGCTCCAGCACCCAGAGCAATCTACACCTTCAGAGAACCGACAACCGTCGTCAGCCCGTCAACGGAGTCAATGTATTACCACTCGCTCCATTGGCACTAAGGACCCAGATTAAACAAAAGTGTACTCCTAGGACTACATCTAAGTTCTATATTGTAACACTGTTCTGTTTGTATTAAGATTTGCAATCAAACAATTTTAATGGCAAACAAGCTGGCGACTCTGCTGGGGACCTCTTTCTCCTCTTCGAGAAAGTCGTGTCACAGGCCGACGACGTGAAGGTGGGCTCCTCCCACAAGACGCTAGTCGTGCGCCTCAATCAACAGGCGTACGAGGAGTTCATTTCTGAAGGAAGTGCGAGTCCTTCGAAGCGGTTGCCTAAGCCGAAGAAGACCCGCCGTGTCTGGGTGCGCAAGTTCGACGCCTCGGGCACCACCACTGAAGGGGATGCGCCAATCCAGCCCTCCCTTCCTGCTGACGTTCTCAGCAACCAAGGTGCGCCCGCTGATGCAGTGCATCTCTCGGGGAAGCGTGCGGCTGACCACGTTCCCCAGCCATCTCCCTCTCAGGCGAGGAAGATGCGTCGACGGAGCAGGGACGCAGCCAATGCCCCATGCATCACCTCTGATGTGCCACAAAAAGTCTCTGTCTTTGACAGACTCACTCACTATAATGGCGAGGAGAATTTGGATGCTGAGTACTATGCACCCCAGCGGGCTAGTACAAAGAAATCCAAGGCGGCACGGGCCATGCGCCACAAACGTGCTATGCCAGCAGCAAGCCAAAAGCATGCGCTCACAATCATGCGCGCTGCTGATGGCAAGCTGTACAAGGTCGGCTCAGGTGCTTCGGCACCAAAAACGAGCCGATCTTCAAAGTCCTTATCTCACTTGGGCGCATCTACTGCGTGCACAACCAAGCCGAGCGAGGCAAATTCAGTGGTCTTGAACTCCTGCGCCTCCTCTAGTTGTGCGTTTGAGGTCCGTTCAAGTCACTTCAAATGTTGTTATTCCCCCACTACTGATCGTGATGCCTGCTTGGTATCAGATCTGGGGGCGCAGCACTCACCTGTCCGCCCCGGCGCTTGGCCTTGCCATGCGCCTGAAGGGGGTGTGAAGGTAGCACTCTCCTCCAACGACCTGCGTAACGTGATCACTCACAAGTACCGGTCAGGAGAGTCGACCAACAGGCACGATGCGCCTCTCACGGGGCATACTTGTGCGGTGGTCACCATCAACTGCTGTTGCAAGGCAGCAGTACCACCAAAGCAGTCAGTCTTCCAGCGGCTGCAATCATCGACACCCCTCCCACATCGTCTCGGAATGAAGGTGTCAACGGAAGAAGAGCCAAGAGTTGCTTCATGCAACGTGGTCTCCAACTCCTCATCACTCAGGAAGGCGACTGGCAATTCCTCGTCTTCGTCCAAAAGCCAACCGAGGAAAACCAAGGCAACTGTCTCGTCCTCTGGGGTGTTCGAAGGCACGCGGTCGAAGAAGAAGTTCTTGGAGGAAGCTGGGGGTAGTCAGACCCTTGTTGAGCCTCCTTCCGAAGACGAAGATGTCCAAAGCACAGCTGCGGCGGATCTTCATCCTCGAGGCGAAGTCAGCCTCCCAGAAACCCCTCAAAACGAAGATGTCCCCCAGGACACAGCTGGGGGTAGAGACGAAGAGGCCCTTCAAGACGGAGCTGAGGGCAATCAGGCCTTTGCAGATGCGCCCATCGAGAATGACCTCCAGAATGTGGCTGGGGGGGCCAAAGTAAAACACTAGGAGAGGTGACTCCCCCACATGAAAGTGAGGCCGAGAGCGAAGCCTCAACCAATCCATCCACTCCTGGCCGTGTCAGGACCGTATACATGACTGGGGGTGACTCCGAGTCTGATGCGCCGCCGCAAGACATTGTCCAGCGCATAGACTCATTAGAGGGAGGACTCAAAACCCTCTCTGCCTCTATGCAAGCACTGACTCAAGCAGTGTTTGATATTCGGTCGGCCTTGACCAGAACACCTTCAACCGGTCCCGACCCAGGAGTCAATGGGGAGTCGAGTGTACCCCTTCAACGGGCACCCTCAGATACAGAAGCACCCCGGACGTCGGAGCCCTCAAACGCTCCACTCCAGGTAGTACCACCTTCTCCGACTCCTAGCTCCATGGAGGATGTGGTCGAAATGATCAAGGACTTGCGGGAGCGCTTCGAGTCCAAAAATAGGCAAGAGGAGCGCCAGAAGATGGGCATTCCCCAGCCTTATCCCCTCGAGTGGAACAAGGTGGTTTATCCTCCAAAATATAAACCACAAACACTCACGTCGTACGATGGGAAGGACTCTCCGCGTCGGTACCTGACATATTTTCAGTCGCAAACGGGGCATCTTCCAAAGGAGGACGCGCTCCTCACCAGCATCTTTGTTGGGGCCCTAAAAGGGGTGGCGTATGACTGGTACTGCAGCCTCCCCGACAATTCTATATCGTCCTTCGACGACTTGACGTGCCTCTTCCTCGATCGCTTCTACGACGGCGGAAAGGACATGACGATGGCATCTCTCATAGAAATACGCCAGAAGGAGAAAGAAACGGTTCGGGTGTTCATCGAACGCTTTCGACAAGCCTGCTTCTGTTTTCCATAAATAAATTCCTTTATTTATTGTGTATCTGGAAAAATTACAACTGTGGGAATCTGATCTAGAAGACGATCACTTTATCCCTTGGACTATGCGAAGAAGAAAAGCTCTCAAAATTTTGACAGTAGATAACTATGTATCTGTGCAATGAATGAGAAAAGAACTCTATTTATAGAGTCAAAAATAACTGTAAGGATAACTGACTTCACAGTCTATAACTAGTTAAAAATCACGCAGGATTTAACATACGCAAGACTGTGAGCAGTTACTGGACGTGGCCTGTAACTGTTGGACACATGGCGATCATGCATGAGTTGTGTGCAAGTTACAGGACACGCAGGCGAGAGATCAGTGGCATGGCTGCCACGTACTCCAATTTGATGAGATCCACGCAGACTTGTTGAAGACGAAATCCACGCAGACTCGGGGTAGAAAGCTTCAAAATCCACGCAAACTTGGGACATGAAGCTTCAGAATCCACGCAGATTTGGTGAAGAAAACTTCAGAATCCACGCAGACTTGAGGAAGAAAACTTCAGAATCCATGCAAACTTGAGATGAAGATCTCACAATACACGCAGACTTGAGAAAGAAAACTTCAGAATCCACGCAAACTTGAGATGAAGATCTCACAATACACGCAGACTTGAGATAAGACTGCCAGCTATCTTGATTCGGCGTGCCTCGACTGACACAAAATCTCTGACAGTGATTGCTTTTTTCAGTCGCATTAAATGACAAGAAGCTCTTTTGGTACGCCAACTTGACGAAGGTTGAGTCTTGCTGAAGAAGATTTCGAAAATCACCCAATAGACGGCTGTGATCTCTCGAATTCTGTGCATACGTGGCATACGAAGAGACATTCTTCGACTGTTGTGCTGTCAGTCATAATTACTCTCTGACAAATGATGAGTTGTCTCCTCAGCGTGATTTGTAAATATTGTCCTGATCAACTGAGCGTGACTTTTGACTCTGTCCTGATCAACTCAGCGTGACTGTCATTTTTAAAGGCCTACAAGACCCCCTTCAAAGTTTTCGAAAATTGAAAAGACTTCAAAATTTTCGAAATACTTTGAAAAATAAGATGATAAAATGAAATCAGTCACGCTGAGATGACTTCAAATTTTTCGGAAGTCGAAAAGACTTCGAAGTTCTTTGAAAATATCCAAACGAACTTATTAAATGTCATAATGACTCTTCGTTCTCCGAGACTGATTGTATCCAATTTATGGTAGAATATGAACCGCCGGCGAGCTCTGTTATATAAACAGGAAGAAGATTCATTTTTAATCTTCATCTTACGTCAACATGACACCAAAGGAAGAAGCTGAAGAAGAAGCACGCAAATTGGGTTTTTGTTCCCATGGTGTTCCCACTTTTGAGGTAAGGAACCGGAGCCCCTAGTCTTCGAGTTCAAAGACGATCCCATGCATTTAGCCAAGAATTTCCTGAGCTATTTTGGTCTGGATGGCTCGTCTTCTTCTGACGGACGCAGCCTTGCAGAGCAGCGTGAAATATTGAAGGTTCTGTTACACCGCATGGGGGTTAAGAGCGTAGAAGAACTGGGCACTAAGCTCAGTCGCTCTGCTAAATAGAGCGTGTCTTTTATACTTTTGTCTTCTTTTGAAAATGTTACACTTCTTCTTTTGTCTTTTTTAAGGCCATCAGTGCCTGTCTTGAAGAATGTAGTACAACTTTTGTGTTTGAACAGTGTGCATTAATGAAGAATGTTAATTAGCACTCTTTGACTGTTTCCAATGTTGTGCTGTCTTCCAAAGCACACGTGTCATTCATTCCATGGTTTACGAGCGCTATTTACGCGGATTTTTTCCAAGAATAAGCTTGTACTTTGTCCTTTAAATAGATAGCTGAGTTTCAAAGATATACTCATCTCTCATTCTTCTTCTTTTTTTTCTGAGAATGAAATTTTTGGGAGATTTCATTCTCAAACAGGAAAGCAATGCTTTCTAAGTTCGATTTATGCACACTCTATCAAACATGAGTTTGCCAATTCTTAGCACCAATCTTGAAGGTAAGTCCAGTATAGTACGTGTACTATTTTGTTGCTGTTGAAAATGGGCTTTTTGTTTCTGACTGAACAATGCACGCTTGACTAGCCAGTGCGTGCCAAATGACATTTCTATTGATTAATCTCCTCTTCCTTGATGCTTTCTGCAGGAATTCGGCTGAAAACTTTCTTTAGAACTGGCATTGGTGATGTGGATGGTGTGGAGAATATTCTGCTGACACCTACATCAGGGAGCTCATACGCTTTTGACGCGTACATCAGACAACTCAGAACTCTTCGTGGGATAGAAGGGTCTTCCTCAGATGGTAGGAAGAGCCTTTATACACGAGAGTTGGATGGTGGAGTCATCTCTACCCCGAGAAATCAGGTAGTAGAGTTCCTTTCAAGGCAGAACTAGGAATTGTATCCAATATGGAATACATTCCTATCTTCCTTGAGAGGTTACCCCCAATCCACCAATTGTATTGGCAGCACCACGACTTCGGGCTGCCATACTCTGTGGTTCTCCTCTCGTCTGAGAGAGAAGATCAGAGTTTGATTCCTGCTGATCTGGTCGTGACTGGGACTCAGACAGTCAGGAACTGCCACCAACAACGAACCTGACGGAGAAGGTCCGACGGAGAAGATCCAAAGAAGAAGATAGATCTCTTTTAGGTTATTGTTGTGGTTTAGAATGAAAATCCAAGATTGTAATAGATTTCCATTATGATTTGTAAGAAAGTCTAAGAAAATGTAATAGACTTTTTATGGTGAAATGAGAATGGAAATGATAATTCTTCTATGCTCAATAATTTGTATTTGTGGATGAATTGTGGACATGATAGATAATAAAATCTTCTTTTCTGTTTTAGAGTATATGATATTATCAGAGGTATTATGGACGTGATAATACGTATGAACTCAAAAGAAAATAGATTGATTTCTATGCAGAGGTCAAAAATGACAAATGAGTAGATAGATTCGGAATTGATTCAGAGGTTATGAAAACATGATAAATAACGAATCCCCAAATAAATTGATAGAAGATTATGAACGGACGAACGTAATAAATGAACGGATGAACCATCAAGTATTAATGAATGTGTGAATCGTCGGATGAATGTGAGAAATGAACGGATGAACCGTCAAGCATTAATGAATATGTGAATCGTCGGATCGTCGGATGAATGTGACGCTTCACTATTTGAGGAACTTCTGTCTATAAATATAGCAGAAATCTGACAAGAACGAACACTTCTACTTTCAAACATAAAAAATGTTGTCTGAAGAAGCATCCAAGAAAGTTGGAATTGCCATGAAGATTCAGAAAGGCACTGGAGAACGCCCTGCTGATCCAATTCAATTGAAGAAGGCGGTAGCAGGCGAAGGTTCGTCTGTACCCAAGCCACCAAGGGATATTCTGGACTTCCTGCTCGAACCAGGAAAGACTGAAGAAGAAGAAGCCATGAGAATGGCCGCTTGTAAGTTCCTCGTGGGTTCCAGCAAAGAGGTTCTCAGTTCTTTTGCTGATCGCGTCTTCGAGAAGGACGGCAGTGGCCTACGTCCAAATGTAGAAAAGGATGATAGTGATCTTCCTTAATATCATGTATCATCATTCATGATTAAAATAAAATAAAAATTTTATTTCTAAACATGAAACTGTCTGATGATTACAAGCATTTACATTTATACATAGTACTTCTTAAGGAATTTGCCATTAATAGGCATCAAAACTTTTCGACCATCCAATTCTGAGAGTTGATAAGGCTCCATTTGAGAAAACTTTGCTCACAATATAGGGTCCTTCCTACTTTGCGTCAAATTTGCCCTTGCTCATATGAGTCATAGTCATAGGACGTCTGACTGTTAGAACAAGTTCTCCCTTTTGATACGATCGAACTCTGACTTTCTTATTAAAAGCTCTTGAGATTCTAGCTTGATAGAATTCAATATTCTGTTGAGCAGATAATCGCTTTTCATCCAGAGCTTCTAATTCTTGAAGTCGAAGACGATCATTATTTTCTGCAGTGAGTTCATTAGCGATTGCTATCCTTAAAGAAGGAATTTGAATCTCTAATGGAAGAACAGCTTCGCAACCATACACCAGAGAGAAGGGTGTACATTTAGTAGCATTACGAACTGTAGTGCGATAAGCCCACAAACATTCACCGAGCTTTTCACTCCAATTACGTTTGTTAGTAGAGACAAACTTCTTTAGGAGTTTGATGATGGTCTTGTTGAAAGCTTCTGCTAATCCGTTAGCTACCGGATTATATGCGGTAGAAGCCACATTGTTGATCCGATGATCGTCACAGAATCGAGTAAACTTCTGACTAACGAACTGTGGTCCATTATCATAAATAATGCGTCGAGGAACACCAAATCTGTAGATGACGTGGTGCTTAATAAAGCTGATGACATTGGACGTCTTAACTTCAGACAAAGGAATGGCTTCGGCCCATTTGGAGAAGTAATCGGTTATTGCGAGAATAAACCGATGACCCTTGGATGACGGCGGATTGATCGGGCCGATAATGTCCATGCCCCAAGCTTCGAAGGGCCATGATGCTGTCGTCGGATGTAGAAATTCCGAAGGTTGATGAATAAAATCTGCATGAATTTGACAAGCTTTACACTTCTTTGCATATTCGATGGCGTCTGATACCATAGTGGGCCAATAATAACCCATACGTCGAATACGGTCTTGAAGTTTTGGTCCAGGCTGATGTGCTCCACAAATTCCATCATGTGCTTCGCGAATAATTTGTTGAGCCTCGTCACCGGCAACACATCGAAGAAGTAAACCATCATAAGCTCGACGATATAAGGTCTTTGTTGTATGATTATAATAGAATCGGAGTGATCGTCGTCTGATAGATGCTGCCTCACTCGGATCATCCGGAAGAATATCATACAATACGAAATCTAAGAAAGGAAGTCTCCAATCCGTATCCGTATTTTGATTCTCGGCTGAGTTACTGAAGATGAATTCTATGCTGGAATCAGATGAAGATGATAAAGATTTACGACTAAATCCAAATCCTCTTGTTGTGTTGACGTCATGAGATGTTGATTCTTCAATGTCAACTGGAAGTCCTAGGGTCAGGTTATTTTCAAGATGAAATAATTCTCGATTGCGAACAATAATCATTTGTTGTCGTCTAATCGGGATAGCCAACACCGCTGCAAGATTAGCTAGAGCATCAGCTTCTGTGTTACATGCTCGCCTAACATGTTCAATGAAGAATTCTTCAAACGAAGAAGCCATAGATATAGCTGATCTATGATAAGGAACCAGATCTTGATGGCGAACTTCATAAGTACCCCTTATCTGATTAACAATGAGTTTAGAGTCTCCGTACGCCTCCAAATGTTGAATATTTAGATGTTTAGCGAGTTGAAGACCAATGAGTAATGCATTGTACTCAGCTACGTTGTTTGAACACGGCTGATCGAGAGAATAAGCTCTTTGGATAACAAGACCTTCTGGCGATACAAGAACGATTCCAACTCCAGCGACAATATCACTATTAGGACCTATCCTTGAAGCTCCATCAAAGAATAGACGCCAAGTAGGATCTTCTTCAGCAATTTGGTTTGAATCTAGGACTTCATCTGGAATTTCGTCATAGAGTTTTGAATCTTCTGGAATTGAATGAGCAGCTAGAAAATCAGCTGAAGCTTGTCCTTTGACTGACTTCTGAGGAATATAATGCATGTCATACTGAGCAAGTAGGATTCCCCAGTTAGCTAATCGAGAATTCAAAACACTGGGTTTCTTCATCATGATCCGTATAGGATTGATCCTGGAGATGACATGAATAGTCTGGCCAATGATATAATGTCGTGTCTTTTGAACAACGAACATCAAGGCTAGACATTCTTTTTCGACCGGTGAATATCGAGGTTCAGCTCCGGTCATAGTACGACTGAGATAGTAGATAGCTTGTTCATGACCATTTTGATTCTTTTGAGCGAGTAATGCACCCAATGAATGACTCATTGCTCGAGTATATAGGAGAAATGGAATTCCTGAAACGGGAGGTACCAATACTGGAGGGCTCATCAGATATTGTTTTATATCATCGAATGCTTTCTGACATTCATCATTCCAGACAAAAGAAACACCTTTCTTCATAAGTTTGTTGAATGGTCTGCAGCGTCCTGATAAATTAGAGATGAATCTCCTGATATAAGCGATCCTTTCTTAAAATCCTCGTAGCTCTTTTAAGGTGCGTGGAGGACGCATCTCTTAGATGGCTTTGATCTTCTCGGGATCCACGTGTATACCTTTAGAGGTAATGACGAAGCCGAGAAATTTACCACTAGAGACGCCTAAGAAGAACTTAGTAGGGTTCATCTTTAATTGATGCTTACGCATTAGATCAAATATAGTCTTCAAATCTTGGATATGATCCTCCTTTTGTCGACTTTTGACTGCAATATCATCAACATAGCATTCGACTGTTTTCCGCAAATGTTCACGGAATATAGTGCTCATAGCTCGTTGATAAGTTGCTCCTGCATTCTTGAGACCGAATGGCATAACTGTATAACAGTATGTACCGATCGGCGTTCTGAAAGAAGTGTGCTTCTCGTCGTCTGGAAACATTTTAATCTGATTGTACCCAGAATACCCGTCCATGAATGACATCCGTTCAAATCCACAGGTATTATCAATCATGACATCAGTAATTGGTAGAGGGAATTCGTCTTTAGGGCATGCCGCATTGAGATCGCGGAAGTCTATGCATACTCTGATCTTGCCAGTCTTTTTAAGGACAGGAACTATGTTAGCCACCCAATCGGAATGTTGTTCCTCTCTATTAAACCCGGAGGTTATGAGTTTATTGACTTCAGCTTCAATTGCATCCATAATGTCTGGACGAAATCGTCGCTGTTGTTGTTTGACCGATTTAGCATTCGGCAAGATATTGAGCTTGTGAGTTGCAATTTGTGGATCAAGTCCTGGCATATCTTCATAACTCCAAGCGAAGACATCGATGTAGTCACGAATGAGTTTGATCATGTCTTGCTTATCAGTTTCTGAAAGACTTTCACTGATGAATATTGGTTTGGGAGATCCCTCTTCACCAACATCTATTTGAACAAGTTTGTCTTCAGTCGGAGGTTCTTTTTGCTCGAAACGGAACTCCCATTGATTATCTAATCTTTGGGCCCATTGTTCTGATTCAGGTGAGATTTCAAACTCTTCTTCGTCTTCATCACTTTCTTCAGAATGGTCAATGGAAACCATATTGGAAGACAGAAGGTTGCAGTAGAAGTCACTGATACTTGTATCGGAATCCCAAGAGGTAGTACTGGAAGAATCAGATCTCTTATCTTCGTCAGACTCGGGATCTTCATGAACAATATTGATAAAAAGAGTAGGAGCAATATAGCCCAATCCGTATTTTGTCCTTCCATATTTAAGAGGAGGAATACGAACAGGTATTTTTCTTCCTTTTCCACTATTGAGGCCAGTTCTGAAGTCATAGCCCATATTTTTGATGATGTCTTTAGATTGCTGACTATAGCGACGTAGTTGTAATCTTCCAGTATCATCGTTTTTGTCATCATCTTCTAAATCAGAAGGACTTTGGGGCCCTTTGTAAAAGAGTATTGGAATGTCTCCTGGCTTTCTGCTGGGAACTAGAAAGTATGAAGATTGTACAGGTTCTAGAGATACATCTGTATGAACAATCTGTACAACTCCTATGGTTATTGTGCTCAAGTCATCTAACAAATGTAAATAACTATGAACATAATTACACACATCAGCGTACTGCAAAGATGGAGACTTTTCATTAAATGTAAAAGCAGCAATATTTACATTGGGAGAAGGCTGAGCCTTAGAGATTTTAGCCAAGTCAATGACTAAAGGGGAAGAAGAAGAATGAGAAGAAGCTTTGTTTTGATTAAGATCGATAACAAATGGCTCAGAAGAGGTGAGCTCCCTTGAAGCTTGAGATGGAAGAGCAATCCGCCCTCCAACTTGAATTAGCAGAGTATCCTGTGAAGATACAAGAACTGTAGTACGCCCACAAACAGGAATGATCATTGTATCTTGAGCAGACGACTGAGGCAACGGAGAGATCCGTCCACTCACTGGAATGATGAAAGAACCTTCTCCAGAGGGTTTGGGAGATTGTTGCTGAGTAGTTCGACCTTTAACAGGGATTATTAAAGTCTCACTTTGTGAATCCTCTTTCTCCATAGCTTGTATGACCCTTGTATACTCTTCTTTGTACATTCGGGAATCATTGAAATAAGCTTCAACCCCATGGAAGGGATTTATATCAGCAACTTCTTTTTGTACTCTTCCATTGCTATCAATGTACTTAAAACACTGATGAAGAGTAGAAGGCACCATATTATTTTCATGAAGAAAGGGCCTCCCAAGAAAAAGATTATAGGATCCCACGATCTCAATCACATAGAAAGTGACTTTGGATCTGAAATCGCCTATCTGAAGCTTCAGATGAATCTTTCCCTAAAGGCTCGCTTCGGCTTTGATTGAATCCCAAGATAGTAGTAACCGTCTTGGAGAGTTTGTGAAGAGGGATTTTTAGTTCATCCAATAGGCTCTTTGGCATTATGCTTATAGCAGACCCTGGATCAATAAGGATACGATCTATCTTCGTCGTATCGATATAACCAGTGTAGTAGAGAGGCCGATCATGTCGATTATCCTCCAATAGCATGTCGTCTTGTGTAAAGGTGATATTTGGGATAATCTCCAATACACTGTTGCAATGTAAGCAAGTGGCAGGTTCTGCATCTGGCTTCTTCAATTGTGCAAGACAAGAGTCTGCTTGAAGAAGTGCTTCACTTAACGTCTCCCGAGTTTCTTTAGAAAGACGTAGAAGTTCAAAGAGGGACATTCTAGCTGGAGTATTAGCAAGTTGAGCTAGAATGTCGAAGTTGTAAGGCTTCTGAAGCCCAAGAGGAGGGGACTTCTTGATTGGTTTATCAAACCGAGCCTGTTGTTTGCCTTTCTCCAGAGCTGTGGGCTTGGAAGAAACAGGTTCAACTGGTGTAGTTGAAGGAACAGGTGCAGTAGATGATTCTTCTTCAGGAGGAACATTAGGAGCATCTTTATCAGCTGGAGGGATATCAGGAGTATCCTCAAGATTCTTGGAATAATCCTTTAGATAAGGTTTCCCTGTTCGAGTAGCAAGTGCTTCTTCCTTCTCTTTTGGCTCTGTGTCAGAGGTAGATCCAAGAGAAGTCATATGACATGACTTAATTTTCCAGCCTTCTTGGACTTTCGAGAAGTAGTATTTTGAGGAAAAGAAGATTCAAAATCTGCCACTAGATCAGGATGAATCCACATGATTTCTCCAGTTTCCAAAGTGATTGGCACTAATCCTTCAGATTGTGGAGGAGGAATATTCACTATCTCAAGAGTTACCTTGGGAATAGGAACGATCCCACTTTCAAGGAGTTGAGGAGGGAAATCTCCGAATTGCATAGAGACGATGTTGGAGGTGACGGTCTTCTCTTTTGGAGTAAGGGAGATAGCTCCAGATTTAATCATTTCTTGGATCTTTCCTTTCAGTACATAACATGTACGAATTGTGTGACCCAACATTCTGTGATATGGGCAGTATTTGGGATGATCTGTCTTACCAGCTTCATCAGGTTTCTTGATTTCAGGTAATTGTATTTTATTACCTTTCAGCAGACATTCAAAGATACCAAGGACATCGTCATCATCGAAAGAGTATTCTTCTTTGGGGTGAGATATTCTTGGTTGTTGAGTTGTAGAGGTAGGAGAAGTTTGAACAGTTGATGCATCTTTACTCTGAAGATTAACTTCAAGAGTTTCTTTTCCTTTGCGAACATTGTTTTTATTGTTAGTACCTTGACCTGTTTCTTTGGGAGTCATCTGCACTCCTAAACCTTTGAAGGTTTCAGCACTAATTTCTGCAGCCTTGGCACTAACTATGAAAGAAGGCCAGTCTTGGAATTGGGTGGATCCTGTCCATATGCTGATGATTGGCAACAAGTTTGATTTACATGTGTCGATGGTGACAGCATCAGGAGTTCCAAGAGGCATCTTCAGAGCTTCTCTTCGAAACCGTTCAATGTAATCCTCTGTAGTTTTATTATTTTTCTGCTTGATTCTAATAAGAGCAGACATAGTCATGTCATTGAGCCCTTCATAGAACCGTTCAAGAAACATCTGTTTGAAACCGGCAAATGAGGTAATGCTCCCATCTGGGAGACTTCTATACCATTCATAAGCCGTTCCCTTGAGACATCCAACAAACACCCGAGTAAGGAGGGCGTCGCTTGGTTGCAATTGATTAGTCATCACTTCAAAGTGATTAATAAACTGACTTGGAGAAGTGGTTCCATCATAGAATGAGATAGTAGGAGGCTTGTATTTAGGAGGATACGATACTTGCTTCCATTCTATCGGATAAGGTTGCTTGATGCCTAACCTTTGTAAACCATCTTTCTGTTTGAATGCTTCGAATTGAGTTTTGAGATTCCTCAATTCTTCATTAACAACTCCGGAAGATTGTGGAGTTGTAGCTTGTAGAGAATAGTTGGGAGGAGGAACAGCATTATAAGCACTACCCCCAGCTCCAGAGAGACTAGGGTTTGGTTGAGCTGGTCCAGGAGTATTGGATTGTACTGCTGGAGGAACTTGTACTGGACTCATATCAGCGTCAGTTGGTATGGCATCTGGTACAGTCTGTCAATTTTGCAACTGAGCTGTTATGAGTTCATACATTGATTTCATAGTATCAACCATAGACTTCATTTGCTGTTCCAAAGAAGCAATTCTTTGATCTTGAGGAGTCAAGGAAGAGGAAGGTTCATTGTTCAATTCATTATTCCCATCCACCATATACGTCGTGACTGTACGAGGGATTATTGATGAACTGGTGGATGTTGTTTGTTCTGAATCACTACTTCGTGCATCAAAGTCATTTATAGGAGAACTACCCCCAGTAGGAAGAGGTGGGAAGTTAGATTCTTCCAGAAATTCAGAATCATCTTCAGAGATCAAATTTCTTTGACTAGAAGCTAAGACTCTTGCTCTGGTGTTTCTATATACTCCATCTGGACTATCAGCTCTACCCCCAGTATCCCGAGAGGTCATGTTGACAGAAGCAAACAAAGGCTCATCTTCATCAGGTATAGGTTCATACTGAATCCGATTAAAGACAGATTGTCGTTTTGTTTGACATCTGCATTGCATTGTGACTCTTGGCTGGAAGTCACATTCATGATCAACATGGTCATAAGCCATTGATTGACATCTGCATTGAATTATGACTCTTGGATAGAAGTCACATTCAGCATGGTCCTTTGACACAGAATCACTTCTTCTCTTCTGTTGAAGATATTCTCGTAAATCTGTTTGTGAAGATTGAGGAGTATATTTCCTGTTCTTGGGTCTTGATGGCTCTTGATTATATAGAGAATGATTAATATGAGCCACATAGTTTCTTGCATACTCTGCATCTGGATCTCTTATCCTTGTTTCCAACTGGTATGGTTTCTTAACACCAGAAGTGTTAAGTTTTGTTCTTAGATCAGTTGGAGGTAACACATTAGGTTTTGGAAACATGGAGTTTTCCTTCCATTGACCTAGATATTTGCAGAGAAGGAAAAGTTGAACCACCCCCTTGATTAGGAGTTGGTAACAAACCCTCTTTTATGGACAGATTCTGTGCCCAATTCGAAGAAGTCATAGAAGAAGACACTAAGGAATGTTTCTTCTTAGACTCATTCAAGTTTTGAGACAGAGAATGTCCAGAAGGAAGAGTAGTCAAAAGACCATCTTCTTTTCTTTGACTAACAAAATTGTCAGTCAAAGCTGTTCCTGAAGTAAAAACTACAGGAACAGAAGAAACAACTAAAGAGTTATTCCTTTTCGAAGGGACTTTGTGTGGAAGACCACCCCCCAGTTCTAGTGGAACTTGGCAAAGAAGAAGAGATAGCTAAAGAGCTATTCTTCTTAGATGAAATACACGCTGAAACATGCTTGGTTAAAGAACCAATGCTGTTAGCATGACTTTTGACTTTGGAAGTACACGCTGGAACAGACTTGGCTAGGGAGCCAGCACTGTTAGCGTGATTGTTGATTTTAGAATTACACACTGGAACAGACTTGGCTAAGGAACCAGTGCTGTCAGCGTGACTTTTGGGTTTGAAATTGTACGCTGGAACAGATTTGGCTAAGGAGCCAGTACTGTCAGCGTGACTTTTAATTTTGGAGACACACACTGGAACAGATTTGGCTAAAGAGCCAGTACTGTCAGCGTGAATTTTTGGATGTGAGATTGCACACTGGAACAGATTTGGCTAAAGAGCCAGTACTGTCAGTGTGACCTTTGATTGCTGTCATCTTCGAGCGCACAAGAGTGTGCGTGCTTGCAGTAGAGTTCTTGCCAGTGTTAGGAGTAGACACTGTGGCAGAGACTTCACCATTGGCTGCCAACTGATTCTTAGGGACATAGACAGAGTGTCCCTTCGACTTGGCAGTGATGATGGAGGCTGTAGTGGGCTTACCACTCTTAGCCCGCTGCATTTTTTCATAGGCGAGTTGATCAAATTGGATCGTCATCACCTTCTTCGTCGAGCCGATTGATGAAGTGTCGCATTGAGTTGTTGCCATCTCAGAAAAGGAGATGGTTTTCCCCAGCAGAGTCGCCAATTTGTTTTCCATAAATAAATTCCTTTATTTATTGTGTATCTGGGAAAATTACAATTGTGGGAATCTGATCTAGAAGACGATCACTTTATCCCTTGGACTATACGAAGAAGAAAAGCTCTCAAAATTTTGACAGTAGATAACTATGTATCTGTGCAATGAATGAGAAAAGAACTCTATTTATAGAGTCAAAAATAACTGTAAGGATAACTGACTTCACAGTCTATACCTAGTTAAAAATCATGCAGGATTTAACATACGCAAGACTGTGAGCAGTTACTGGACGTGGCCTGTAACTGTTGGACACATGGCGATCATGCATGAGTCGTGTGCAAGTTACAGGACACGCAGGCGAGAGATCAGTGGCATGGCTGCTACGTACTCCAATTTGATGAGATCCACGCAGACTTGTTGAAGACGAAATCCACGCAGACTCGGGGTAGAAAGCTTCAAAATCCACGCAAACTTGGGGCAGGAAGCTTCAGAATCCACGCAGATTTGGTGAAGAAAACTTCAGAATCCACGCAGACTTGAGGAAGAAAACTTCAGAATCCACGCAAACTTGAGATGAAGATCTCACAATACACGCAGACTTGAGAAAGAAAACTTCAGAATCCACGCAAACTTGAGATGAAGATCTCACAATACACGCAGACTTGAGATAAGACTGCCAGCTGTCTTGATTCGGCGTGCCTCGACTGACACAAAATCTCTGACAGTGATTGCTTTTGTCAGTCGCATTAAATGACAAGAAGCTCTTTTGGTACACCAACTTGACGAAGGTTGAGTCTTGCTGAAGAAGATTTCGAAAATTACGCAATAGACGGCTGTGATCTCTCGAATTCTGTGCATACGTGGCATACGAAGAGACATTCTTCGACTGTTGTGCAGTCAGTCATAATTACTCTCTGACAAATGATGAGTTGTCTCCTCAGCGTGATTTGTAAATATTGTCCTGATCAACTGAGCGTGACTTTTGACTCTGTCCTGATCAACTCAGCGTGACTGTCATTTTTAAAGGCCTACAGCTTCAGGCTACCTCCAGGCATGCCAGAACATGCGCTCCTCTCCTCTTACAGCATGAACATGCTGCCCGCAGTGAAGCTCTGGCTCAACTCTACTCCCCCTCCCGATTGGAGCTCCCTGATCATCGAAGCTGAAGCCGCAGAAAAGAAGGCGGCCAATGCACGTCTTCTGGGTGTCAGCTTCCCCGCCTTTGATGATAAGGGGAAAAGGTCAGCAGCCAACAATTCCGGACGAGAAGCAAAGGGGAAACAGGCATTGACTGTTAATGCCTCGAAAGGCGCATCTGCTGCCTACTCAGAAGCCTCTACTGGCACCGAGACCCAAGGAGGTGTATTCATTTAATGACGAAGACACCCTGCAACTCTTTGAAATACTAAAGTAGGGTGACAAGATCAAGCTCCCGGACCCAAAGCGGCCCGATGAAGTCGGGAAAGTGGACAACCCGAGGTACTGTCACTACCATCGGTTTGTCGGACACCCGACCAAGGACTGCTATGTCCTCAAAAATTACATCCAGTAGCATGATCAATGCGGATGTAATCTCCGTCGACTACGAAGAGAAGACGGTGTCAGCCAATGTAGTGTCACTTCAGTTCGGCACCTTGCCGCCGACTACCACACAAGATGGCGTCGTCCCCATCCCTAAGACGACAATGGAGGTGGTGAACTTACCACCTACCCGTGACAATGCGAGTGGACTCATCCCACTCACTACATCTCGAGGAGAGGTCCTCTGGGTTCACCCCGACCTCGTCTCCGAGGTGACTCAAACGGAGGTACGTTCTACCTCCAAACCAAAAGGCAGGAAGATCAAGTCTTGCCGCACGGTCTCTTCTTCAACGGAGGAGGCACTTCCAGTGCAGACGCATGCACAACAGAACGCCCAGCCCGGTGAAGCTGCCGTCGAGGTGGTGCCTCCTGGCACCATCCCTGAGGAGGGCCCGTCTAAGCCCTCAGCAGCCAATAAGCAGAAGCAGGTGGAGGCTCGTTTCGACAGACCTCTACGGAAGGAGAATGCTTCGGGGCTAGCCAAGCCCCACGACTTTGACATTCTGGCACAACTGGCCAGTACTCCTGCACGCCTGTCTTTGGTCGAGCTCCTGCGTCTTTCCAAAGACTTCCGAGAAGCTCTCTGCGAAGCTCTGAAGGACGCCGAATCCTTTCTCAGTCAGGTCAAGCAGCCTGAAGACCTCCCAACTACTTGTGCGTACTGTCATTGTGCGGATGAAGTTATCCCAAACATAACTTTCACCCAACAAGACATGCTGCTCAAGCACCACCGACATAACCGACCGCTGTATTACACAGGGTACATCAGTTCAGTCAAGGTGAGCCGGATTCAGATCGATCCGGGGTCTTCCCTTAGCATCATCCCGAAGGCGCTGCTATCAAAACTGAGGATCCCAATGTACCGGCTGGTGCCCTCCAACACAACTATCAGTGGCTTCAACGCTAGCAAAAGCGAGCCACTGGGCAAGATCCGACTGAAGTGTCACATCGGCAACCTCAAAACTGAGGTGACTTGTTATGTGGTGGATGCCGAGGTCAACTACAACATCCTGCTCGGCCGACCATGGCTACATGAGTACATGGTGGTACCTTCCACGCTCCACCAATGCATGAAATATGTATCCACCAACGGCGTCATCCGGACGGAGTTCGCAGACATCGATCCCTTCAAAGGGATCGAAGCTTACTTCACCGATTCCGACTTGTACAAGCCACTTGACGAGGAGGAAGCCAACGATGCTGATGATGAGGCAGAGACGGCAACCGAGCCGGACACGGAGCCTGAGATGAATCCAGACGCCCCTTTGAAGATCTGACTGAAAGGTAAACCACCCCAGAAGGCGCCTCCAATGAACATCAAACTATCAGGGAAAGCATCGACTCCTGAGGCTCCCCTGAAGATACGCCTTAAGGGAAAGCCGCCTCAAACATCGGCTCCCCTGGTGGCAAAATTACAGGGGAAGGCACCACTCACAGGAGGCGCAGTTGAGGCACCTCTGAAGGTGCATCTTAAGGGCAAGCCCCCGCAGTCATCCAAGATGCCAGAGAGGGCTCACATAACCCTCTCAGATCCCAAAGTCAAAGCTATGGTGGATTCTCCTGATCCGACCCCAGTGCTTACAGATGAGGAGCTCGGCGAATATATCTCTGCTGATATAGATGCACCCTCCTTAGACAATGTAATCCCACGGGATAAGATCTCGTATTTTATCAATAATAGAGTGTCTTTTAATTATTCTTGTCTTCCACACTGGAATGCTATGTATACATTAGATAACGCTCTACGGTCGTTGCAAACACAAATAACGACCGTCCATGTAAATCGAGTAGTCCCGTCTCAAGGAGTCTATTTCATAACCCCTCCACGAAGCCGAGACGAAGGATCCATCATTTTGGGCAAGGTCGAGCGTCATCAAGACCTCCCGCCACTCGAGCCAGAACCTGATACAGGCAGAGTACAAGTCTACCGATACACGAATACGGCAAAGCACATCATCCAAAAGATGGACTATGACCTAAAAAGCAACAAAGGCCTAAACTACGGCAAAGGTCGACATCTCCCTCTCCGACTTCTGACACCTAAGGGAAAGCCGCAGGACTACTACAATCAGACTCGAAGGGGGGTAGGCTATGTCACGCCGCCAACAACTCCAGAGAGTTCAGACGTAGAACATTCCCACTCGTCCGAAGCATCAACTTGGGATTCCGATACCAGTATCGGATCAGTCTTCAGGAAAGTGCTGTCAGCTAACTATGACGTCAGCAAAATCTCAAAAAGGTGAAGGCGAAGACCAAGCGCCGGAACCCTTCGAAGAAGAACCCTGTGCTCAACGTCTGGGAGAACAATGGGAGTCTCGTTTTGAGTTACGTGAACCTCCCACCGAAGATGAAGTCGAGCAGATCGACCTTGGGGACGGATCTTCTTCCAAACCCATCTTCATCAGCAAAAGCCTAGAAGGAGAAGACCGAGAGTCTCTAATCCAGCTGGCTAAAGAGTATATCGACGTCTTTGCCTGGAGCTACGAAGACATGCCTGGACTCGATCCACAGGTCGCAATGCATAGGTTGAACATCTTACCTGATGCCAAACCTATCAAACAACAACAGCGACGTTTCCGTCCGGACATCATGAATGCCATCGATCAGGAGGTGGACAAACTCTTGACCAGCGGCTTCATCCGTGAGGAACAACACCCAGATTGGGTGGCCAACGTCGTACCTATCACCAAGAAAAATAGGAAGATACGAGTCTGTATCGACTTCAGGGACCTCAACTCTGCTTGCCCGAAGGACTGAATTCCTGCTTCCAATCACCGATGTGATGATTGACAACACATGTGGCTTTGAACGCATGTCCTTCATGGACGGGTATTCAGGCTACAATCAAATCAAGATGTTCCCCGACGACGCAAAACATAAGTCATTCAGGACCCCAAAGGGTGTTTTCTGCTACACAGTAATGCCCTTCGGCTTGAAGAACGCCGGTGCAACATACCAACGAGCTATGAGCACCATCTTCTGTCAACATCTTCGCAAGACAGTCGAATGCTATGTTGACGACATCGCAGTCAAGAGCCGCCTCAAAGGAGATCACCTACGGGATTTGAAGACAGTCTTCGATCTCATGCGGGCATATCAGCTCAAAATGAACCCCGCTAAATCTTTCCTGGGGGTTTCTAGCGGCAAATTCTTGGGCTTTGTCATCACGGAAGAAAGGCATTCATGTTGATCCCGAGAAGACCAAAGCCATCCTCAACATGGACCCTCCGAAGAATCTTCGAGAACTTCGGGGCCTACAGGGACGTCTGGCATACATCCGGAGGTTCATAGCAAACCTCTCCGGTAAATGTCAACCCTTTACTCAGCTCATGAAAAAGGGAGTCTCATATGTCTGGACAGAGGAGTACCAAAAGGCTTTCGACGACATCAAAGCCTACTTAATGAGCCCACCAGTCCTGGTGGCACCTGTCGCCGGTAAACCATTTCTCCTCTATGTCCGTGCCATGGATCATTCTCTTGGCGTTCTGCTGGCTCAAAAGAGCGATACAGGCTATGAGCAAGCAATCTACTACCTCAGTCGAACGCTCATCGGGGCCGAACACCGGTACAACCCCGTTGAAAAGGAGTGCTTGGCTTTGGTGTTTGCCATCCAGAAAACTCGTCATTATGTCTCGGGCCAGACAATTCATGTCATTTCCCGAGTCAATCCACTCAGAGTCCTCATGACGAAGCCGGGATCATTGAACTCCCGACTAGCCACATGGGCGATCTTGCTAACACCATATAATATGGTGTTTGTCCCGCAAAAAGCTGTTAAAGGTCAAGCTCTGGCTGACTTTTTAGCTGCACACCCCATACCAGAATCCTCAAGACTCTATGAAGACATCCCGGATGAGGTCCAAGAATCCAACGTCATCGAAGGGAGCTCCGTTTGGCGGATGTTCTTCGATGGCGCTTCAAGAACAGGCCCCAAAGGCCAAATCATCGCAGGAGTGGGGGTAGTCTTAGTCTCCCCCGATCAGTTGGTCATCCAGCGTGCTTACTCCCTTTCGAAGCCGTGCTCCAACAATGTTGCCGAGTACAACGCACTCATCATGGGACTCCAACTCGCACAACAGCTGGGGGTGGACCATCTGGAAGCCTATGGTGACTCAAAACTTGTCGTGAACCAGATTCGGGGGCAATACGAGGTTCGCCATGAAGATCTGATCCCTTACCATGAAGTTGCATTGAACATCATTTCAACCTTCACCGGATTCTTCATCGAACATGTACCCCGTCTACAAAACTTGGAGGCCGACGCTCTGGCTGGCCTCGCGGCCTCATTGGCAGTGCACCCCTTGGGACTCAACACTATGTCACGGTAACTGGCCGAGACTTGGTTTATCCCAGAGACAACCTATGCTTGCGAGTGGCTCACACCATGCCGACGAACACTGGTGTTAATGTCCGAGACTGGAGGTTCCCGTTCATCGACTTTGCTGTCTACGGAATCCTTCCAGAGGACCCGAAGGAAGCTGTCCTCAGTCAGGAGACGCTCTCTTCGATTCTACTATGATACAGCTACCAAAATGCTGTACCGACGCTCCTTCGATGGGCTCCTCCTTCGATGCCTGTCCAACGAAGAAGCAGCCGAAGCTCTTCGAGAAGCTCATGACGGAACTTGCGGAGCTCATCAACCCGGTCCTAAGTTGCAGGATCGACTGCGACGTATGGGCTACTACTGGCCAACCATGGCCGCCGACACTGTTGAATATGCTAAGAAGTGTCACGCATGCCAACTTCATGCAGACTTCATACATACACCGTCTGAACCGCTACATCCTACAGTCGCCTCCTGGCCCTTCGAAGCCTGGGGCATGGATATTGTGGGACCAATCACCCCTCCTTCATCAAGAGGACACCGCTTCATCCTGACCATCACCGATTATTTCTCCAAATGGGCAGAAGCAGTCCCACTGGCGGAAGTAAAGAGCTCCAGGGTGGTCAGCTTTATCAAGCACCATGTCATTTAGCGTTTCGGAGTACCCCGGCGGATCATTCATGACAATGGTCCTCAGTTTATCAGCCACATTTTTAGCAGGTTCTGTGATAAGAATCGCATTCAAAATGTGGCATCCACCGCCTACAATCCGGCTGCAAACGGGTTAGCAGAGGCGTTCAACAAGACCATCGTTAGGCTGCTCAAAAAAGTCGTGTCATCCAAGAAACGCGACTGGGACGAAAAGCTTGGCGAATGCCTTTGGGCCTACCGCACAACGGTACGGACCCCAACAGGCAACACACCATTCTTCCACTACCAAAATTTATCGTTTTAGCGACGGCCACATCCGTCGCTAAGACGACGGTAATTACAATTAGCGACCGAGTATCGACAGATATTGGCCAAAAACATCCGTCGGCAATCAGCTCGTCGTTAATAACCTTCCGTCGCTAAGTTGTCGTCACATGACGGATTAGCGACGGATAGTCGACGTTACAATATGAAGACTTAGCGACACGTTTCCGACGGATTTTCGTCCATTTCAATTATTAAGTATTGAACTGTGTAGGAAATAGCGACGTAACTTTCCGTCGGTAACCCGTCGTAACAGCGTATCAGATCGTATCTATCTGTCGCTATGCCGTCGGTATCCAGTCGGTAATTAACGACAGATTTGCGACGGTTTTATGACGGACTATCCGTCGATCAGGTTCTGGAAATGCTTGGCATTTCCAGCACCATGGCGACGGAATAGTCGTCGCGGACCCGTCGCTACCGCGACTCAACGGCGACGGATTACTGACTGATTATCCGTCGCCATGGTTCTGGAAATGTCATGCATTTCCAGAACCATGGCGACGGATAACCAGTCGCTAATCCGTCGCCAAATACAGCGACGGCTTAGCGGCTGGTTATCCGTCGCCCGGGCGATGACCTTTCCGTCGCTGTTCCGTCGAAGCTTATACCACCAGAACGTTGCCGACGGATGATCCGTCGATAATCCGTCGCTGACTGCAAACAGTTTAAAAACTCCAGATAGCGACGGATTATCCGTCGAAAACCCGTCGGCAACTGGGAATATCAGTCGCTAAACGGTCACTAGTCCGTCGCTAACTGGGTTTTTTGGGAAAAAAATTTGGCAGCACTTTCCCTGTTCACAAATATATGCATAAACCAAACCAATATATAATGCACACCAATTATCCAAGAATCACATAGACCAAATATGCACATACGACCAATTATCCAAGAATCACAGACCAAACCAAATTAATAGAAAATAAATATCAATTATCCTAAAGAGTAACATAATTTCCGGTGCTATAAGCCGATTATAGCACAATTAGTTCAAAGCTCTCACAAATAATCCAAATTTTCTTAATACAATATTTTAAGAAGGAGGAGGTCGATTGTCCGTTCCCGTATTCGACCGACGCATATACTCCTCCATAAGGTACGGAGGCAAGGCGTCGTAGACAGTGCTCGAAAGTCGGCGAAGCTGCTCTACGGACATGAGATCTAGGAGTGCCGTCACAGCCGTAGGCGGTAGCACAGGGGCTTCAGGGTTGAAAGAAAGGTGGCCCACGGAAGACGGACCGACACCTGCAGTCGACGGACCAGTAGAAGACGGACGAGCACCATCAGCAGACGTACCGGCAGCAGCAGACACCCCGGCAGCAGCAGACGCAGGCGGAAAGTGCGTGGCAAATTGCTCCCGTAAGGACGACACCGCCTCGTGCAGCGGCGTAAGCTGCGACCTAACATCATCGTCTGCTCGGGCCACGGGAGGAGGCGGTGTCGGTAGAAATCTCTGCGTCGCCATATGCAATGGCCATAGGGAGCCGACTCCGTACAGGTACCCTTTCTTAAAGCCGCCGACGGTATCTACGAACAAGTCGTTCCGAGCGGCCAAAGAAGAGGGCGTCCGGAAGGGCGTCGTTTCACCGACATCCTCGATGTCAGGTAACTGAGCCCGACTAAGGGCCTCACGATACGCAGCCTATCAAATGAATGTGTTTATATTATAAGATTTACCTAAGTTGTAATCTAAATCCTATGTTTCACTAAGTTAAGTGTGAATCCTAAGTTTACCTAAGTTATAGTCCAAATACTTTTAATTCTAATGTTAATCTCATAATCATAAGTACTTACATCAGTCTCATTGGCCCTCTCGTCGACGAAGCTCCCGTCCTTCCGTCTTTTGTGCGTATGCTGGAAGACGTCGTACATGGTGACCGATTCTGGCGCCCTTTCCTCCTTCACCGCCCGTTGGGCCTGCATATGAAATTTGCGTAGAAACTAATTAACTCCTTTAATTAATAATACCTAATTCGATAGTGAAATAAATTTACGGTTGCTTACCAGATCTGCAAGTGTCGCTGCGTGAGACCTTGATCTCCCCGTATGAAGGCCCGCGGCAGATCGGTTCACCTTCGCCTTCGCCGATTTCTCCTTGTATGCAGGGTTATCCATCATGCCTAAGAGGTCCTCATAATAGTCCTGTCGGATCCAATTCGGCCTCGTATGCCCCATCTTTAGGTCATGAATCATATCCTGTATCTTCTTCGAGCATGCGCTTCGGTAGGTCCTGCGGATCCCCTCCTCGCGATGGGGGGGCCACCAGTACGTTCTCTAACACAGAAAATCAATTATCAGGTAATTTACAAAATGGTTGATTAAAGAATCACATAGACTTAACCAAAAAATATAGATATATACCCTCAACTCGTCGAGCCAGACGTACTGCTCGGTTGGGGGCACCGACGTAAAGTTGAGGTAAGGACCGTAGAAGTTAGCCCTGATAATTTCTCCAAGGGCCCTGCCAACATTAAACGAAAAAAACCTACAAAGAAGAAACGACTGGATTATTAAATTGAATAAATGAAAGAAATTTAATAAATTAACTTAAATTTACTTACGAGGTCCCCGCGGGCCATAGCTCTCGTCGGAACTCGCCTCTCGGCCTCTCTGGTGCCGTCGGAGGATCCGTGGGTCCGCGTATGTACTTCCCAGTAATCGGATGGAACCGAGTATGGGGGTACTCCGGGGCCCACTGTGCAGTAACTGGGGCATCCCCTGGTGGATCCGCTGCTGGTGGTTCCGATAGCGGATCGAATCCGCTAGCAGATTCAGACTGATGCCTCGATGAAGTGGTCGATCGAGGGCAGGATGCGTCTGTGCCCGGGGTACTCTCCGGGTCGGGCTCGCTCGATGGGGTCACATCCCGGGAACTCTGAACGCGACCACGACCACCAGCACCAGTACGACCACGACCACGACCCGCACCACCACCACCACCACCACCACCACGACCAGCACCACGACCACGGCCAGCCATCATGACATGTAAATAGAACACATAAACATAATTAACAATATGAAAGTGTAAATGGATATAAAAAACTAAACTAAAATATACATACCACCAGTAGGGAGACGAGTGCCGCCGCGACGAAAAAGACTAGGAGTGCCATCTGCAATAAGTAAATAATCGAATGGAAAAAACATGAATTCACGTAATTGCTTTTATGAGGTCAAACTTAATTCACGTAATTGGAAGTATTTTTACTATACAACAATATTTAACCTAATCATCGTCTTCGTTCTTATCCTCGGCCTCGTCTTCATCATCATCCTCCTCATCCTCATCCTCATCCTTATCTTCATCGTCGATTTCATCTGTATCCTCATCCCCATCAAATTCTTCTTCTTCTTCTTCTTCTTCTTCTTCTGCCTCAAAATTTGGGACAAGACGCCTCTTTCTCCCCTGGTTGACAGCTAAGTCTTGTGTATCAACCTCTTCCTCCCCTCTATTTTCCTCAACAATATCTTCAACATCTATTGTATCTGAGTGTTGTCCCAAGTATTGGAACTTTTCGATCTGGTCCTCTTGGTATGCTGGGTCTCCAACGTTGAATGTATTTCTAGATTTAATCTTGCATACTGCCCACCAGTCAAATCGATCTCTACGACGCCTTGGGTAGCTTGTATAGTAGACTTGAACAGCCTGATTTGCTATTGCAAATGTATCGGACCCTCTATACCTCCTGCGATGATTTATATCGACGAATCCAAATTGTTTATCGATTCTCCAACCGATATTTGGTGTCGTATCGAACCACTCACATTTGAACATCACAATATGCATATCATGTGGGCCAGTATATTGTAAATCTACAATATCCCGAAGCACTCCATAATAGTCAAAGTCCGGCTCGTCGTCATAGACGGTGCCTCTTATGCAAACACCGGAATCCTTGGTATTGATGCCGTCATTGATAAATTCGACATTTATAGCATTCTGAGTTGACGTAAACCTGAAGCCATTAACGACATAGCCTGGCCAAGTCTTTATTTGCTTCTTCGGTCCCAGTGCCAGATAACGAACACTCTCATGAGTGAGTGTTGTTTCAGGCAATAAAACCTGTAAACAAATATTTATAATTTAAATGTTTCAGATTATATATTAATAATCTCAATTATAATCACAGTTACTTACGTATTTGCGAAACCATGACGGAAATGTACAATCAACCTCTCTTTGAAGTCCCTCATCGGTAATATCGGGTCTCCTCATTTTGATTTCATCTCTAAATACACTATTAGAGAAAATAAGAATATATAAGTATAGTCACTTACTTCATCAAATTCGAGATTATAACGATATTTAGTGTACTGACTTACTTCTCCAAATCTCTCACTTCTTGTATGTCACAGTTTAACAAGACATATCGGTGAGCGGCATCATACTCGTCGTCTGTCAACCACCGTCTTTTACTAGCCCCAACAGGCTTGCCCCTTACATTGAATATTCCTCCATCCTCAACGTCCTCGTCATTCTTTGAGGTCTATTTCGATTTGTTTTAACATGAGTATCGAAATAAATGGAGCAGAAGTTTGAAACCTCTTCGATAAGATATGCTTCGCATATCGAAGCCTCTACATGAGCTTTGTTGCCAACTTTCTTCTTTAGATGGTGTAGGTATCTAGAGAGACAAATTATCTTGAGAATTAAGAAAGAATTTTAAAATAAATAGAAATTCAGCTTAACTTATATCGATATTTATGTACCTTTCAAATGGGTACATCCATCGATAATGAACAGATGCACCGACACAGGCTTCGTATGCTAGATGAATCGGTAGATGTTCCATGCTGTCGAAGAAGCCATGAGGAAATATTTTCTCCAACTTGCAAATTGTTAAGATAATCTTCTCCTCAAGTTCAACCATGTGTTGCACAGTCAACTTAGTTGAACAAATATCCCTAAAAAATATTGATAGTTCGGCCAACGGAACCCATACAGCAGAAGGCAACAACTCTTTCAAAGCAATGGGCAGTAATCTTTCCATAAACATGTGGCAGTCATGACTCTTCATTCCCGTTAGCTTGCGTTCATTGAGGTCAACGCATCTAGACAAATTCGACACATAGCCGTCGAAAAATCTTAAAGTAGATACCCACTTGCAGATTATTAATCTATCTTCTTTGCTCAATGTGTATTGTGCTATCGGCTTACTTAATTGTCCAGCAGCTCCCCTTTGTATCAAGTTCAGATAAGGACACTTGCATATCTCGACAATGTCTTGTCTTGCTTTTGGATTGTCCTTCGTCTTTCCTTTAATGTCCATGACGGTATTGAAGACATTATCGAACACATTCTTTTCGATATGCATAACATCAAGATTATGCCTTATAAGATTATCTTTCCAATAAGGCAAGTCCCAGAAGATACTCCGTTTGGTCCAGTTATGGGTTTGTCCGAACCCATCGACACGATTGTTCGATGGATCTTCATTATAGTGGGAAAAATCCTTTACATCTTCCCAAATATCGTATCCCGACAATCTGGCAGGCGGATGAGAAAATTCTTGTTTTCCAGCTCTGAATGCGTCCTTGTTCTTTCTCCAAGGATGACTCGCGGGCAAAATTGACGATGACAATCAAAGGAAGAAGTTTTTCCTCCATGCTTAAGGCGGAACGCCTTACTATTTTGTATGCATATCGGACAAGACAGGGTGTCGTGAGTACTCCATCCCGACAGCATACCGTATGCGGGAAAATCATTGATTGTCCACATCAGTGAAGCTCTCATCTGAAAGTTCTGTTTCCTGGAAATATCATACGTCGTGACGCCGATCTCCCACAGCTGTTTTAGCTCATCCACCAACGGCTGTAAATATATATCGATATTCTTCATCGAATTTTTAGGACCCGGTATGATAGCTATCAAGAACATATAAGGAGTCTTCATACACATCCATGGTGGCAGATTGTAAGGGGTCAGAATGACCGGCCAGCAGGAGTATTGAGATCCCGACTGCCCGAAAGGGGCGAATCCATCAGAACATAGCCCTATGCGTACATTTCTGGGCTCTGCAGCAAAATTCGGATGGCGAAAATCAAAATATTTCCACGCCTCTCCATCCGAAGGATGTGACAATTCTCCATCGTCCTTTGTGCGTTCTTCGTTGTGCCACGTCATGTGTTCTGCTGTATTCTGAGACATATACATCCTCTGCAAGCACTTCGTGATCGACAAGTAATACATATACTTGTAAGGACGTCGTTTTCTAGTTGACTTTCCTTTTCCCCTGACTTCCTTGTAACGATCCGCATTACAGAAGCGACAACTTTCTACATCCTCGTTCTCCTTATAGTACAACATGCATCCGTTGCGACAACAATCTATCTTGTCGTACCCCAGTCCCAGTTGTCGGACCATCATCTTCGACTTGTAGAAGTTTTTTGGAAGCTCTTTTGATTCCTTCGGTAACACCTCCTTCATTAGTTGTGTAATCCGATCATAGCAAGTTTGTGGCAAGTTAAAATCGGACTTTATGTTCAACAACCGCATCGTCACTGACAGTACGGAATGTGGATCACAACCAGGATATAAAGAAGTTTCAGCATCCTGAAACATATCATAGAACTCCTTCGCCTCGGGATTAGGATCCTCCGGATCAAAATTAGGCCCTGCCGCGTCGTACACCATATCTCGTGCAAGGTTCTGCACGTCTCCATAATCAACGGAGCATTCGTCGTCATCGACGACAAAATCCGCTGCAGCATTATCATCAAAAGCATAAGTAGCAGCATTCGCAACCTGTCTTTCGGCATATAGTTCACCTTACGATGAACACAGGTCGTAATCACGTACGAAACCCTTACGGGTCAAATGATCTCTTACACTCACCACTTCTTCGTAACGTCTATTGCGACAATTACGACATGGACACTTGATTTTGTTACCGTCCATAAACTGAGCTTTGCTCATGGCATACTTAAGAAACACTTCCACGCCTGCCTGAAAATTGTCACTCACACCTATTCTGCTCTCGTGTTGTCGTTTGTACATCCATGTACGATCAACGAAATAACGATCCATCACAGATTAGATGTAAAAATCTGTATAGTAAGACAAACTAAACAGAATTAGTATATAATCATGTAACTGGTGGATCCGCTAGTATTCTAGCTCGAGAAGAGAAAAATATAAATACAATTGTTACTAGTAGTTCGATACCGATAGTGCGATACCGATACCGATACCGATAGTTCGATACCGATAGTTCGATACCGATACTGCGATACCGATACGATACCGATAGTGCGATACCGATACCGATAGTTCGATACCGATACTGCGATACCGATACCGATACCGATACCAATAGTGCGATACCGATACCGATACCGATAGCGCGATACCGATACCGATAGTGCGATACCGATACCGATACCGATAGTTCGATACGATACTGCGATACCGATACCGATAGTGCAATACCGATACCGATACCGATAGTTCGATACCGATAGCATGGTTTAAAGTATCGGCCGATACCGATCCGATACGGCCGATACCGATACGGTTTGGCATGTTCCGATCCGATACCGACCGATACCAAATATTGACCGATATCGACTATATATGGGGGTCTTTGTTCCGGTCAATTCGGCAAAACCAATCGGTAAAGGTGACTACTATTTCATATAATTTCAAAACTACTAAGAAATAATGCTGAAATACTTAAAATTATGCCTACATGTATAAAATATATGTTTTAAATGTAAATAATTTATTAATAATTATTTGTTTTCCGATACCAAAGTCCGATGCTCCGATACGATACCGTCGATACTACCGATATCGCCGATACCATTACTCATAGGAATAGTCCGAAACCGATTACGATGATTGTGAACCTTGACCGATAGTGCGATACCGATACCGATAGTGCGATACGGATACCAAACTAAGTCAATCTATCTATTTCTAAATTGCAAGAGTTCACTTCTAGGATATGGGAGCTATATCCTAAATATCTAGTCTAAATTAACTTGGTTAGGATACTAGAGTGTCCTTATTATCTAGCAAGCACTACCTTAGTCTAGTCACACTAGCGTTAATTACCAATAATTTCTACCATGTCTACAATCACACATTACACCCCAAGTCGTCCTGCATGCTAATTATAATAGGCACATATATATATGTATATCACAGTTAGATGTATAGACCATGAACCCAAACACTGACTTATGCAGATGAAGAACTCGCACTGTCCTTGACACAGTGAACATATACACCATGAACACAAACGCCATATTCACATTTACTAATCCAAACACCACTAAACTAATGGATAACACCCAATATGGATAACACATTATTTAGCCAATATATAAATTAGATGAATTTGATAAGCAAAGCCCCCTGCCGCCCCCGACCAAAGCCCGCCGCCCCAAGCCCGCCGCACAGCCCCCGACGCCCCCGCCCCAAGCCCGCCGCCCAGCCCCCGACGCCCCCGTCCAAAGCCTGCCACCCAGGCCCCGACGCCCCCGCCCCAAGCCAGCCGCCCAGCCCCCGACGCCCCCGCCCCAAGCCCGAATGTCCCCAAGCCCGCCGCCCCCGCCCCAAGCCAGCCGCCCAGCCCCCGACGCCCCCGTCCCAAGCCCGAATGTCCCCAAGCCCGCCGCCCCCGCCCCAAGCCAGCCGCCCAGCCCCCGACGCCCCCGCCCCAAGCCAGCCGCCCAGCCCCCGACGCCCCCGCTCCAAGCCCGAATGTCCCCAAGCCCGCCGCCCCCGCTGCCCCTACGTCGACACCGCGACACAGAGAGAGAGAGAGAGAGAGAGGAGATTACCTTCGGGAGAGAGAGAGAGGAGAGGACGCCGCCGTCGTTCACGAAGCCGCGAGAGAGAGAGAGACAGAGAGAGAGAAAGAGAGAGAGAGAGAGAGAGGAGAGAGATTGAATTTGGGGGGAATGCCAAAAGTTCCCCCCGTCTTTTCATTTAAGTCTGGAACGCTAATTTAGCGACGGCATAGCGACTAAGAAATATCCGTCGCTAGGTAGTCGCTATTATTGATTATCCGACTGAATATCCGTCGCTACGTAGTCGAAGATATGTTCGCCAATTATATACACAATTCCCGCCAAATAAACGACTACGTGGCGACGACCGAATATCCGTCGCTATAACACCGACACACTAGCGACGGATGTGCGACCTTTCCTGCCCCTAAAATTAAAATAAAAAATGGCAAATGTTTGTGGTCGGTAATCAGTCGCTGAGCAGCCACGAACCCGTCGCTAATACCGACGGAATAATTTGTCGCTAAACCTCCGTCGCTAAATGAGCGTATTTTGGTAGTGTCCCTGGTCTACGGGAGTGAAGCAGTACTGCCTCTCGAGATCCAGATACCCTCACTTCGCATAGCAATAACGAACAAACTCACAGAAGAAGACAATCAACGTCGTCGTCTGCGAGAACTGGAGGCACTCGATGAGAAGCGTCTCCTGGCTCAACAACGCATCGAACTCTACCAAGCCCGTATATCGCAGGCTTTCAACAAGAAGGTCAAACAGAGGACTTTCCAAGTTGGCGACCTGGTTTTAGCAGTCAGACGGCCAATGGTGTTAACTCACAAGACTCCAGGAAAGTTCGAGCCCAAGTGAGAAGGACCTTTCATCATTGAGACGGTATACTCAAATGGTGCTTACCGTCTCGTCAAACCCAATGGGGACTTGTTTATGATGCCCATCAACGGCAAGTTCCTAAAGAAGTACTATTCTTGACATCCTTCAGACATGTGCTTCCCCAAAGGGGATCTATGGGCCCAGTCATCGGGCTCACACACAATCTCCTTCCACAAAACTCATACGCTATCGGAACCCAGCTGTTCCGCGGCATCCTTCAGTAGAAGACAACCACGTCCACATCACCTCTGAGTTGTTCCTCTACACCCTACAAAGCAGAATCTTACGCTACGTAAGCCGACGCTACCCTTCATGTTTCCCACGTCCACATTACCTCTGAGTAAACATCTCGTACAAACAACCCCTGCGTTGTCGTACATTGATCGCAGAACTTCTACGTCCACATCACCTCTGAGTTGTTCAGCGTATCCCCCAGGATCATTTCTACCACGTCCATAATACCTCTGAGTAGAAAGATTCTATCATTTTGAACCCAATGATTGCCACGTCCACATCACCTCTGAGCAAACATGTTGGTTCCTTCAAACTTATTATCTGTGCCTAAAAACCAAGGTGCACAAAAGATAATAGGTCCACACAAATCACCAAGTTCATAATAACAAAAATGAACATATCACAAAAAGTTGCGTACTTCTTTATTTTTCTAAAAGAGAGAGTACAAAAAAACTACATTATCCCCCAGCGAAGGGTTGCAAAAGAACACAAAAAAAGAGGGAAAAGCTACAGTCCCTGAACCTCCCCAGGGTGGGCTGAGAGCTCCCTGACTCGAAGTCTTAAGTCGGATGTACGGGCCTCCACAGTCGCCAGGACTCGTCGCTCAGCTTCTTGACGCATCAATTCAACAACCCCAGCGGAAGTATCGTTCTCATGCTTCTCATCAAGCTGTTGTCGCTGCTGCGCCAAGGCAAGAGTCCGCTGAGTAAAAGTCGCTTCCTCCTTCTTGAATGCTGCGTGTTCAGCCCGGACACGCTCGACATCCAACTGGAGTCGGGCCCGTTGGTCCTCAAGGCGGCGTATCTGGGTGTCGATCTCTGCGATGTTAGCATCCAATGCAGCTCGAGTTTCCACCGTCGTCTTTATGGACTGAGACAACTGCTCTATCGCAGCCTCAGTCTCAGCCACCTCGCGCTCCCAAATGCCCACAGTGGCCTGGTAAGAAGACTCGATCTCGGCAATCAGCTTCCCCTTCTCCGCATCTATCAGGACGGAGAGGTCGTTTCGCTGGATGCGCTAAAGTTCCGTAAGCCGCTCGTCCAGCTCGATCACCGAAGCCTCCAGAATTTCGGCCATATGGTCGTGGCCTTGGTAAATGCGGATCAGCTCGATACAGGGCATTGCCAGAGCTCTTGCCGTCGCAAAACTCTCGTTGGCATCCATCACAGCAGATACACCCTTCTGCAGTATTTTGTACACCCCCTCGACAAGGAATTTCACATATTCGTCTGCATCCGCCAGGACCTGCGGCGTCATAGCAGGAGTTGGAGGAGCTACTACAGTTAGCGGACCAGAAGAAGATCTGCCAACCTCAACCTGCGAGGCTTGAACCCCGGCATCAATAGGCTCTTCATCAACAGGGGCTGGACTGCTAGCCCGAGGAGCCGAAGGAACAGAGGAAGCCCGCACAGGCGTCGAAATAGTACCCCAAGTAGGAGGGACAACAGAGGGTTCCATACCCTTACCCTTCTCAAACTCGGAGGGACCACCGACGTCAACGGCCACCTCCTCTACTCCCAATGTCCTATCAGCGACCAGTACCTCCCCCGGCAGAACGGGGAGATCAGCACTCATCTCCTGGCCCGCCCCGGGAGACAGGACCGGCAGAAGGGTCTCATCCTTCTCAAGTCCCTCAACAGGGACAGAATCTGTCGCTACCTTCTGATCGGTAGCCGCCTCAACTTCCACGGTTGAAGCCGGGGTAAGACTCGGCAATGATATAGCCGACCTCCCCTCATCATGGCAAGGAGGGGAATCAACCCTCTTCCTCTGTTCCAATCATATCTGTTGCCCCCGTAACAGACTCTTGCGGATCTGGGGCAACGTCATCCGAAGGCGATGAACTCCAATCCACCTTATCATCAGGATGCCTCGAGTCCGTAGGATCCTCAACGTCCAAGGCCTCCACGACAGACGGTACCTTCCCGAAATTTGTTGCAACCTCAAAGACAGGAGATGCTAAAACCTCCGCAGGAACGTCTTCGGGACCCTCCTCCACGGGAGACATTACCATCGGTGGAATGCGCTCATCAGAAGAGCCTGCCACCTCCTTCGATTTATTAGCACCCGGTTTTGAAACACGGGACTTCTTCTTCGACGATCCCTGCAAGAAGAAAAGCATAAGTCACCTCAATGACAAAATGAATTAGAGTTACGAAGCACTCCTTACCTCGGCAGGAACTGATCTCGTTGGCGTTACGAGTGGCACTTCCGTAACCTTTGCGGTCGACGTCTTTCTCGATCTTTTCGGTACAGAAGAACCAGCTCCTGTATCAGCCCGCCTCTTCCCAACAGACGGATCTCTCACTGGTGCTGCAGTAGCAGCCCGATATCCTACCAGTTTTGGTGGATGATATGATCGGGCTACCATCAACATATTCGCCATGGCCTCCAGCTGAGTTCCAATGATGAAACTAGTCTCCCTGTCATAACTAGGAGACACAGCATTCATAATGCAATACAGCTTGGCGGCCGGATACAGAATCTGCGGCCGAGGGTTGCGGACTGGCGTAGTAAATTTAACGCTAGTGCATCCAGCGTTATAATACTGCCATCCCCGGGCTCTATCCAGCAAACTCCCGACGAAGCCTAGACTGCTACTGGGATTTCGCAACATTAGCTGGGTATAGCCAAATTGACGAGCAAATCGGCTTGGTAGATATAGCTCCAGATAACATTTATTCTGGTTGTGATAGACCAGATGAGAAGGCCGGATACTTTGCAACCAACGAAAACTCCATTTCGGCAAAGTGACCGCATCTTCGCCAGAGTCAACTAAATCTTGGTCGGCCTCGAAATCTTTGAAGATCGGGCCAACCTTGACAATCTTCCACTCATGAAGGTAGGACAAGACTCTCCTGCAAACGGGGACGCCAGTGTATGACCACTTCCTCTTATAGAAGCGGCGGATAAAAGCATCCCCTTCAACATGATCCTCTTCCGGACCGGGACTCATCACGTTCGGATGATGCAAAATCAGCCACCCCATAAGATAATGGAAAGGCAGCTCGGCCCGGGGAAAGTTGTCATTGTTACCTTTCTCATGGATCACGTCATCAGCAAAAGACCTCAAACCGCGCAACAGGTTGCACACCATCGCGGGGAGGAGAGCTAAGGGTCGTCCAAAAGCTAACTTCACGGCAGGCAAAATGAGATTCCGATGTACCCTTTCTACGGCATCGGATCCACCTGCAAACACGCAATCCCGGAGGCATATCATCAAATAGGCTGTCAATACTGCCTTAGATGACATCTGGTGCCCACAGTGCCAGAAGCAGCTATATGCATCCTTGCCGCTCTCATCCGAACGTGGGGTCCTTTCGTCCAGCCGACTTATTTTAGAAGTCACTTCCGCGGGCTTCAGTCCCTGCGGAGTCGCAAACTGGATCCTCGAAGGATCCGCCAAATCCTGCTTAAAGACATAGTCCCTCCAAGCAGTTACATGAGGCTGGGTCTTGCCCCTATCCCTCCAGTGCATCAGATAATGGTGGCTCGTCACCTCCTTGAATACAGCCATCATCTCCGGGTTCTTATCCTCCAGAACCTGGATCTCCTCATTTGACGGGAAATATTCCTCGTACGGCTCCGAGCCCCAAGGAAGCCTAGACACTTCGTACATCTCATGGAGAGCCAACCCCAACTCTCCCACCGGAGTGAAAAAGCTGCCAGTATGGGCATTGAATAATTACAAGAGCACAAGGAACATAGGCTTATTGAGATCCACGCCTGCCTGCGTAGCCCGAATGGCGGCTGTCAACCCGATCTCCTTAAGCTCAACTTTGAACCTTGAAAGCACCCAAGTGGTCAACTCGTCCCACCTCGGAATATAGTGACACCAACCTTCGACTCTAAACCACCTGTCGGGTACATGACCTTCGCTGTCAACATCCGATTTGCAAAGGTCGGGGCACTGAAGGGAAACGTGTCATTTGGGACTTCACTGTAGAGGCTCCCGGGACGCAAGGCTCGGTAACTGAACGAGGAACCGGCTCACGAAGCAGCCAAAGTATCTCGCTGGTTCGAGGAGGCATAGATCGAAAGGGTACCTCCCAAGGCCCCTCCTTGAGAAGGAGTAAGTTCCCAACCAATCCTTCTCTTCGAAGCTAAACGATAAAAGGCTGTCAGCGGCAACTAGCGGTCAACCTGCCTCATGTATAGAACCATGCCTTTGGCAGTGAAGAACCAGTCTTCTCTGATCTTCAGTATCTTCGCTTCATAAGAGATTAGTCGGTCGCCAAACAGAAAGGCAGGTTTTAAGAAAGTCACATCTTCAGATTCAGCAGACTTCAGCTTACCACTCTCTATTATACTCTGGAGGAAAAGTGGCAACTGGTTCTGGATTTACAGCATTCTCTCCCGGGGTTGGTTCTGTAAGATAGCATCCTTTGCAGGGTTGATCATCGCCTCATCAAAATCAACCCCCATTTGGTAAAGAGAAGCATCCAAGAGGACTTCATTCAACAAAGGGATCGTCATCGACACTGGTACAACAAAAGTGAGTCAGGCAAAAAGATAAAAGGTATCAAATAGATTGACGCAGCTCCAGCGCATCACCCATGCGCGTCAGCATTGGAGCTTCGGCACATCAGCAGGGCGTAAACCCGTGCGCGTCAGTATTGGAGCTTCGGCACATCATCAAGGTATGAGCCCATGTGCGTCAGCGAAAGCTTCGGCGCATCATCAGGGTATAAAACCCATGCGCGTCAGCAAACTAAACCTCGGTGCATGATAAAGGCCTGAACCTATGCACATCGGTAGGATAAAAACTCAGCGTATCAAGGACAGAAGCCCATACGCATCGACAGCAGAAAGTTAGAGCACATTAGATAGCAAAAGTCGACACCCACCCGTCACCCCGGGGCGAACGTCGGCCGGAGTCGTAATGGTGGCAGGAGCATCCTCGTCGGCGAACTCCGCCGGCTCCTTTCCCTTAGCACCGCCGCGAGGAATCTTGGGAGCCATTCTATCAGAGAGGAAGAAATTAGGGTTTTGGAAGAACTCTAAAGGAGGAAAAGGCACAGAGCAGAAGAACTCTCTCTCTCTCTCCATCTCTCACCTATTTATAGGCCGTGGTCGCACGCGTGAACCGATGACGAGTGATCTCAGCCGTCGCCTCGGGTCTTGTGAAGATAACAGCAGATAAAACCAAAAGATCATCATTAATCTTTTCGATTTCCGAGGCATTATCATATTCATTAACTGAGAAAAGTATGCGCCCGAACAGGCATGCGCCCCAACAGTCATGCGTCCTGATCGCCATGCTTCTTATTCAAAGTATTCCAAAACTTATTTAAAAGTTTTGAAAACTTTGAAGGGGGTCTTGTAGAAGCATAGAATTTCACAACCGAAAAGACCATGCGCCAGACACTACATGCACCAGAACTCAAACAGCAAAGTCAGTAACTATAGACATTTGAAGAAGGACTTTTTATTTATATACAAAAGTCTATTACATGTCTAGAAAAGGTTGTACAAAGGAGAATTCTACAAAGAAGGATCCTAAGGCTACAGCCAGCAGCCACCATGCGCCTCCAGATAGGCACAGCAGCCACCATGCCTCCAGATAGGCGCAGCAGTCACCATGCGCTGCCAGTTAGGCACAGCAGATGTCATGCGCCTCCAACCAGGCGCATCCCACCATCTCTTCAGCAGCTCAGTTATGTACATCCAACTCAGTTATGTGCATCCCTTCAGCAGCCCAGTTATGTGCCGCTCTTCCAGCCAGGGTCACCTGATAAATGCTTTAGACTAAACAAAGCATTTAACCCTCTGGCTGGAACCAAAGAAGAGAAGAGCACCGCAAATCTGTGGCCAGGGGAAGGCTTCGAAAGAGCCTCCAAAGACCAAGGAAGACCGTGATCGAAATACGGCTAAAGGAGCAGCTTTCAACACAACCAGAGTGAGCAGCCCCCACTTTGAAGGAAGAGAGAGCCTAGCACCGCCATTCCGATCTACGGCTCTTCCGGAACAACGGAGACGAGGCCCGAGCATCCCTATCTTTGGATGCAACAGGCACCTTCCGCCTGCCTCAGAAGCCCTCGACTCCGTCTTTTAGATGTAACAGTCACCTTCAAGAGTATCAACGACGACATGGCGTCTCATCTTCACCCTTGGGAGCACTTTGTCAGCAGAGTGCACCCGAATACTCAAGTTTAAGTCGGAAGTACGTGAGGGAATGAGAAGCAAACCTTCTCTCCATGCCACTATTTATAGGCCGGGCAGATCAAACCCACGCGCCAAGTGGATGGCTCTCCGAGTTCCGAGCAATGAACTCACATTAAATGGATGAACCGGACACCTCGACTTCAGCCAAACGGCTATTTAAAGGCACTCGAGAAGCGAAACAGCCGCATCATTAAAGACGTGTCGGATGCGCCGGCTGGACAGCGCATCACACTCCATCAAACACCAAACAGATGCGCCCTGTACCGAGCGCATCACAGGGGATGCGCCCCCATACGTCCCTATACGCCTAGTGGAACGTCAACCGACACGCCCACTCAGCTGTCCATCGAATGTCACCAACATTAAATGCTGAACTGACAGAGTTGGCAGCACGCCTTTCCAAGTCTGAACGGTTTGCAGAAAATGAAGCGTCCACAACGTCAGCATCATCATGACCTTACCCCGACGGCTACTGCCACGTGGCCACCCATCCATCCGCATGCGCCTCAAAAGCCATGCGCCTCAGACCCTTCACTGATCCCTAAAGACAGAAGAAGTGTCTCCAATTGAAGCTTTGCATGCGCCTCAAAAGCCATGCGCCCCAGACTGATCTCTGATCCCGAAAGACAGAAGAAAAGTCACTTGCATGCGCCCCAAAAGCCATGCGCCTAGAACCGCGCGTGACTCCTAAAGGTCACGGGTCAAAATTTCATCATGCGCCCAATCCAAGGCATATCCCACCAAATCATCCCCCCATCAGATCCGAGATCTCCGAGCCATGAGTCGATGATATGTGTCCTTTGACTCAACTCATCCAAGATTTCAGCAACAGAAAGATCTTCTCCTCTGCTACGTGCCGGCTCACAACAGCAGTATGAAGAATTCAACCCCTCGAGTAGGGCGCATCATCCATGCGCCCCCATCAGCAATCCCCACGTGGCGTCCCCACGTACCGACGCATCCTACGAATGCGCGTATGAGCAGCCAACCTGCCCAGCTATAAATAGAGGGATCATTTCCTTCTTTCACAGACATACATACGGACAACACACAGACAGATACAAGGGAACGTACCACTAGAGAGGCAGATACAGACACTCAACGTCTTCCTCCTCTCAGCAAGCTCCAGCACCCAGAGCAATCTACACCTTCAGAGAACCGATAACCGTCGTCAGCCCGTCAGCGGAGTCAACGCATTACCACTCGCTCCATTGGCACTAAGGACCCAGATTAAACAAAAGTGTACTCCTATGACTACATCTAAGTCCTATATTGTAATACTGTTCTGTTTGTATTAAGATTTGCAATCAAACAATTTTAATGGCAAACAGGGGTGTTGGTCTTAAGTAAGAAGGAGTGGGGGTGTTATGTGGCTGTGAGGAGTGGAAGAGTTGGGAGTTATAAGGGAGTGGTGCTGAAATGGTTTGTGGGTGAGAGAAACTGAAGGGGAAGGAATTAAGGGGGTGAACGTGAGGGGGGAGTGCTGGTCCTTCGTGGACCAGCTCAACATATTATATATTTTTTTAAACCAAATCAGAATTAAGAAAAAATAGAATTGGGTCTGGGTTCGGGCTCGGGTCTGGGTTCGAGTCTGAGTCAACAACCAAAAGTCCATGTGAATTAATTTTCGAAATAATTTTAACACTCAAAAATAATTATAATAAAAATACTAATATTTACAATAAATATAATAATAATAGAAGAGCACTAATATTAATTTATAAAACAAAAGTTGGGTTTCACACCCACGCTTCACCCTTGCGAATTTTTACTGTCCCGAGCTATCCGAGGCACACGGATTCAGCACCTATTCTTTGCATCTGAGAGCTCTAGCCGAGCAACCCAAGGTATATCTCGTGTCCCCGTGTCCCTACCTTAGTGTCGATGATGATTCGGTCCCCGATCCCGTTACGGGATTCGGTTTAGACGATTTCGATTTCGAAAATTTCCGAAGTTCATTTCGGTAGAAATTGTGCTGTGATTGGTTTTGGTTTTAAGCTTTGTGACTTCTCAAAAATTCCAAGTTAGTTCGCCAATGCTCTGTGACTTTCGGATTTAGTTCTGTGGTTTGGAGACCTTCGGTTAGTTTCGGAATTTCTGAACTAATATGTGGGTTCTGTGATATTTCGGGTTTTCCGAATTTCTTTTGGGAATGTTCTGTGTTTGGTTTATATATATTTATTTTGTGGTGGGAATGAATTCATGGGTTATTTTCCTGGTTTGGGATATTATTTGTGTGGTTGGCACAATTTTCCAGTATTGGGTTATTCCAGATATAGAGGAAATGCTGCCCAATTTTCGTAAAACTATATATATACATATGATTTTCAAAACTGGTTTTCCAAAAAAAAGTGTTTATTAAATGGATTTTTCGGACGACGACTGTACCGGTCAGTGGGCTCTAGTGAAATGCAAACGAAACCAGTCATTCTGGACGTAGAGGCATTAGCTAAGAATGATAATTGGACCAATCTGAGACTCTTTAATATTATATTTATATTTATATTTATAATTATTTTCAGAACGGGTATTGCTGCTAGTATTTTTGGTGCAGGGCTTCGGCCTGCTGAATGGACCGCTTCCCGGCGTTCAGGATTCACCTGAGTTTTATTATTACTTCTAAATTCATTTATGTAAATAATTGTAAGGGCATAAGCCCAGTTTTCTATTTTTTTTGCTGTGACCCTGTATTGCATAGAATAGATTTTATTTATTTTTTGGGATGTTGGTTTGTCGGTAAACTCGTAAAATACTAAAAAGACATTATTTTGGATATAGAAAATTATGACATTTTTCTCACATTAAATAATTAGTAAAATTATAAGTTTGTATTGTTTAAACAAATTCACATCTTCTCATTTAAGAAAAACCTAGTTTTATATAGATTATGAAAAAAATACAAAATTTTGCCAAATTAACCGGTAATTGCCATTTTTCCAATTAATCAATAACCGACTTATTTTAATTAAATAATAACGAACGTAGAATTACGACGTTAGACGATTTCCGGTAGAATAATTAATAAACTTAAAATCTGACTAGGGTCTGCTTCTAGAGATTGTAACTAGCACACCTAGAATGGTTTCGTTATGGTTCTAAGCCAAGGTTCTCAACTGTAGGATCTCGGAGACGTACCTGACATCCTCCTCGGAACCGACTTTTTCGATCAAGTCAATTAACAGAGGCAAGTTACGTTTATGTTTTCTTGTATTTTATTTAGTAATTGTCAAGCTGCATGTTTAAACCACATTGCTACACGGAACCCTCTCCTAGGGTTCAAATATTGATTGATATTGATTGTGGGGATTGGGAAAATAGTGTAACGTTTATGGCCAATACCCCCCCCCCCCTATATTGCATGATTGTGCGAGTTTACCCCTCTTACACACGGGGATAAGCCGTATCGCATCGCTAGGACGCTATTGTATAACCCAAGCCGGTCATAGACGATTACACATTCAAATCACATTGTTTTTAATCGTAGAATTACTGGAAAATATTGTTTCAACTGTTTAGCCTGCACTTTTCCATTATTACTTGAAATATGAGATACATATTCGTACTTGCTCCCTCCTAACTGGAGACAATATTTTTAGGTGATATTGAGGATGCTGAGCTATTGTACAATAGCTACTTCGACCCGGTTTTGTACCCTGTGGTGTTGTCAGAGTCCCCATTGGAGGATGCAGGACCTGGGGCCGACGAGCCGACCACTTAGCTAGTCATTTCTAGTTTTCTAGTTTTGTTGTTTTGGAGTTTTGTTAATTTTAATTTCAGTAGTTTATTTCAGTTCTTTCATTTCCAGTTGTACTTTTCAATTTGTTGAATAAAAGTTTTAAATTTTCGTATATTGAGTTGTGACAAAAGTATAGATGTTGTTGTGAATACCTGCATATAGAACAGCTTACTGCCGCCGTCTCGTAACGGTGCAGGCTGGACATGATCCGGTTCGACCCAATAATTTTGGGATCGGGTCGTGACAGAACGATTCAAACCGTTTGTGTTCGACTTGGTCAAAACTCGGTTCGAAGCTCATTCGTGGGTAGATCGGTACCGAGCTCGATCATTTTTTTTCCTGTTCGAAGTAATGTTCGAACCAAATTCGTCCTTAGTTTGTTCGACTCAGTCTTGTTCGCGAACTGGCATAAACTCAGCTATATTTCACGTATTAGAATTTTTTTAACATATTTTATATTTTTAATGGATGTGTATATATTTCTTAAGAACTTTACTCTCTTTTTTTTTTTGAATTAAGACTTGAATGTAACCGTGTAATTATTCATGCAACAAGTTTAATAGGACTTTGACTAGGGCTCGGTTCGTGTTCATTCGAGCTCTTGAGCTAAATCGACTCAAGCTCGATCATTTAGAACCTCTAATCGAACCAACTTCAAACACAATTTTTAATCTCGACCTTATTTTTTGTTAGTATTTTCTATTTTCTATTTAGATTATTTATTTCTATTTTCTATTCTCTATTTTCTATTTCTATTTTTATTTTCTAGTTTCTAGTTTCTATTTCCTATTTTCTATCTTCTATTTTATTATTTATTATTTATTATTTATTATTTATTATTTATTATTTACTTGCATAAATGGAGTAAACCTTCTCCACCACAGAAATTGGATTTAAGATCGCAAGTTGCAAATGACTCACTTTGTAAAGAACAATTTGCTTGCTTTTGACCTTCAACGCTTCCGATCACTGTTTCGATGAACCCGATAATTTGTCAATGGACTTTCTACGACGGCAACTTTGAAATCTTGCTCGAGGGCTAATGGTGGTGGCAGCAGATATCAATGTTAGTAGCCATGAAGCAATACTGCAATCAAGAAAACTTTGTATAATTCACCTTTCCAATTACTCAAATTATAGCTATAGACTGAACTCTTTAAAATTAGCAATTTAAAGCAGTTTCTTGTGTTATCGGCTTAAAGTGTCAACATTTGCAAGCATGGATGAAGCACAAAATCCAATCAAGAAATTTTTTATGCCATTCACAATTAACATAATCTACATAACCAAATTCATCTAGATTCCTTGGCATCACAACAATAGCAACAACACATTAGTATCAGGTAACAAAAATTTTACCGCCATGATCGCGTTCTGGTGCTGCTTGAAGAGAGAAACTGAAGGGAACGGTCCATACAGGCTATGCTTCCCGCTCATGTAACACAAATTTTACATTAGTATCAGATAACATAATTTAACTACCAAAATAAGTCAAATTAGCGACACAATTAGCGACGCTTCGCTAAGACGTCGCTAATACGATTAGCGATGTTTTTTGTCATATTAGCGACGTGTTCTGGCGTCGCTAATATGACTTATTATGGTAGTGTTTTATCTAATTGAAGAAAGGTTGGTAGTAGTAGAGAAGAGAAGTTGAGTAAATGGGGGCATGAAAATAGGTGGACTGGTTTTGTTTGAGTTTGTTAATAGATGGAGGAGTCGGGTATCTAGGAATTTGAATTTGGAAGTTAATATCTCTATTTAAGGTAAATGACATTAATATCCTTCAATAAATATAAACTTATCTAAAGATCTATATAGCAGTTATATAATCCAAATACCCCTGATATTTGAATTATATAATAATATAGAATAAGCGGATAGGTAATTTTGTTACCAAACCCTTCCCCTTAAGTTAAATTGCAAAGCACTAATGCTTCATCCTATATGTAGAAATACATAAGTTATAGTAAGATAAATACTTACTAGTTAATTATTATTATCGTCTGACCCTTCATCATATTCATTAACATTTAGACTTAACTCAATTCAATATTACTATCCTCTAACCCTTAGGGATTGTTTGGTAAATGGATTTGGATGTTGGATTTGGATTTGGAAATCCAAAATTCAAATCCAAATCCAAATTATGGATTTCAAAATCCAAATCCAAGTCCAAATCCAACTCCAACCAAACATAGAATTTATTATTAATTATAAAATTAATAATTAACAATTAGTTAATTTTTAAATAAATAACGATTAATAAATAACGATTAATAATTAATGATTAATAATTATAAATTATAATTAACGATTAATAATTAATAATTAACGATTAATAATTTTTAATTAACGATTAATAATTATAAATTATAATTAATGATTAGTAATTATAAAATTAATAATTAACGTTTAGTTAATTTTTCAATAAATAAAAATTAATAATTAATGATTAATAATTATAAATTATAAATATTGATTAATAATTAATAATAAATAATTAACGATTAATAATTTTTAATTAACGATTAATAATTATAAATTATAATTAACGATTACTAATTAATAATTAACAATTAATAATTTCTAATAATTAATGATTAATAATTTTTAAATAAATAACGATTATTATAATTATAATATAAATAATTAATGGTTAAAAATTAACGATTAGTTAATTTTTAAACAAATATTAGTTAGTTTTTAATTAAATAAAAATTAAATATTTTAAAAATAATAATTATAAATTAATATAATGATGATTAGTAAATTACTAATTAAATTATCATAAAATATGATTCTAATCGTGATTAAAATATTATTAATTAAGATTATAATAAAATAGTTATTAACAAATTATTAATTAATATTATAATAATACTAATAGATTATTAATTATGATTATAATTGGATATTAATTATTAAATTATTAATTAAGATTATGGTTATGATTAATAAAATTATTATAATTATGAGTAATAAAGTAATAAATTATTAATTAGGATTATTATAAATTATTAAATAATAAAATTATTAATTAATAAATTATTAACTTAGAATTTAATTATGATAACTAACTATTAGTTAGTTTTTTATTAATTAACTAATTTTTAACAAAATTATTAAAGAATAAATATTTTAACAAAATTATTAAAGAATAACTAATTTTTAATTTACTAATTTTTAACAAAATTATTAAAGAATAACTAATTTTTTGCTCCCAAATCCAACCAAATCCAAGTTCTGGATGTTATACTTTCCATATCCAAATCTATCTCCAACCAAACATAGGATTCCACGAATTTCTCTCCAAATCCATAAAAATCCAAATTCTACCTCCAAATACGGTTTACTAAAAGGTAATTGAAAGATGCACTTTTATAACTTGTATTTTAACAATAACCAGCTATGAAATATACATATATTCCACATTAAAAGGTTATTGAAAGATACACTTTCTATTTCGGGAAAGTAGTTCCGCCCCCTCTCAAAAGATGGCGACTCTACAAACGCGCCGCAGTGGGCCCCGCTCCTTCGTACCAACCATACTTTCATACCAGTACTGCCTCATACTTCCTTCGCGCAAAGATCACTCCTTTCTTCATACTTCTTTTGTAAAGATCACTCCTTTCTGGCGACAATGTCGGAGCACCGGATCCTCCACTCCATCCATTGACGCTTATCCGCGCCGTCGCCTACTCCGCCACCGTCCCCAGTGAGCGCTCCACCCTCCTCCTTGCCAAGTCCATCGGCGTCGACGCCTTCCGCAGCTTGGAAACG